>SJYC01110116.1:0-19014 GCA_006408675.1 Madoqua kirkii
GGGGACGGGAGGAAGCCCCAGGGGAACCAGCCCCCCACATGGCTTTTCTCGAGCGTCTTTAAGATCTCCAGGGTGAAATCTGGGCTGGGGGCAATGAGCCCAAACTACTCGTAGCCTCGAGTCTTGGGCGGGGAGAGGGGAGTAGGTTGCTCTCTCCGCAGCGCTGCTCAGAGAGTCTCACTTCCCAGTTTTCTCTGCAACAAGTCCGGTCTCGGTCCGCTCCCCGCCAAGGATTAGTGGGAATCAATTTCCAGGATCCTTACGTGAGCCGAGGTGAGGTCAGTTCTGAGGCTCCCAGCCCACTGCAAGCTGCAGACGCGGTGTCCGGGCTCCAACTGCTGGCCCACGGGCTGTCCGGTGGTTCTTCCAGTTCCACAGACGCGCCTGGAACTTGAGAGAGGACTTCGCAGACAAAGGCGGCTCAGCCTTGGCTATTCAATATGGCCGAGGCGCTCGGAGGCCGCGGCGCAGCTCCCCAGGAGGGTCTCCCACTCCTAGGCAGGCTGCCACCTCAGGCCAGGCTGACCTTGCCGCGCCTCCCGCCTCCCAGCCGAGGAGCGCGCGCGCGGGCAGGAAGTTCCTCCTCGCCGGCCCCCGGGATGGGACCCACCTTCCCCCTTCTCATCTTACACTCCGGGACTCGGGAAGACTGACAGGGGGGCTGTCCACTCCCTTCGGGACGTCCTCATTCCCCTCCCCCACAGGGGTGTGGCCGCGCCCCGGGCCTCTCTGAGGCCCCGTCTTCCTAGCCGACCGCCCCGCGCCGAAGCGAAGCCCACGTCAGCAGCTTTCCCCGGGAAAGGCGGCCGTTCCCAAACCTGCCATCCCAAACGTGCGGGTTCCAGCCAAGCCCGGAAGGTGGGCGTGCACATGGGGCAGTCCCTCTGAAACCTGTCGGCACTGTGTATCACTATTTTAAAATCACGTGACTTTTGGTATCAGCACTTCTGCCTATAGACCCAGACAGGTGGGTAGAGAACTTGGTACCAGCTCCAGGATGGAGCTTGGCACACAGTAGGTACTCTAGAATACTTTTCAGTGAATGAATGAATGGTTGGATGGGATCACAGGCTTCACTGGACAAGAGACTGAGCAAACTCCTGGAGATAGTGAAGGACACGGAAGCCAGGCTGTGCTGCATGCAGTCCATGGGGTTGCAAAGAGCTGGACACAACTTAGTCACCAAACAACAGCAACCTGATCATCAGTAGAAACTGTTCTTTCAGTGAAATATTAGGCAGCTATGAAAAAACAAAGTAACAGGATAGTCACTGTTTATGGAACACTATGTATTAATACTAGACATCACTCTATTAATACAAATTAACTCATGAAATCACCAAAGCATTATGAGACAGGTAATATGATGGTCATTCCCATTTTACAGCTGAGGAAATAAAATAACTTGCTCAAGGTCACATGAGCCAGAATGATGGGAACCTGGATTTGAATGTCAAATAGTCTGACGTGCGAGAGTGTGTGTGTGTTGGGGGGAGGGGGCATGTTCACATGCATAGGCCAAATGGCATAGATAGGAGCATGTTCTCTTTGGCTGTATGACTGAGTGAGTGAAAGTCACTCAGTTGTGTCTGACTCTACAGTCCCTGGAATTCTCCAGGCCAGAATATTGGAGTAGGTAGCCATTCCCTTCTGCAGGGGATCTTCCAAACCCAGGGACTGAACCCAGGTATCCCATATTGCAGGCGGATTCTCTACCAGCTTAGCTACAAGGGAAGCCCAAGAATATGGGAGTGGGTAGCCTATCCCTTCTCCTGCAAATCTTCCCGACCCAGGAATTGAATCGGTCTCCTGTATCGAAGGCGGATTCTTTACGAATTGAGCTATCAGGGAAGCTTTGGATGTATAAACGTTGCCAACAGTGGCTGTGTATGGGGAGGGGGACGGGGGACCCCCGGAAGTGGCAGACATATTGCTTTTCACTCTATATTCTGTTAGATGGCGTAGATTTTTTTTAGCAATAGCAAATGTTCATTAAAATAAGCTAAATTAAGACTTCCGTGGTGGCTGACTGGTTAAGACTCTGTGCTTTCAGTGGCAGGGGCACAAGTTCGATCCTTGGTTGGGGAAGTTCCACGTACCCAGCGGGTCAGCCAAAATAAATAAATAGCTACACTTTTGAGGATTTCAAGTTTTTGTTTTTTGTTTTTTGTTTTTTTTTGTTAAATTAAATAGAAGGTCCTCAGATGTGGCCACAGACGTATGGGGTCCCTGGGACTTAGGGACCAGGATTTACAAAGCTTCCCAGGTAACTTTGGAGGCCCACACGTGCCTCTTCACTGTTCATTCAACAAACAGGCTCATTGCTACCTCAGGGCCTTTGCACAAGCTGTTCCCCAAGTCCAGAGAGTTGTTTCCCCCTCCTCTTAGCAATCTCCCTCTGCTCAAAGGTCATCATTTTATAGAAGTCATACTGCACTGCCCTCCCCGCCAAACTACTGGGTGACCTCTACCCTCTCCAGGGCCTTCTAGCCCAAGAATCCTTAACCCATTCTGTACCATGGACCCTTTTCAAGATACTGTTTCAGTGCGTAGGATTGTGTCCATGAGATTACAAAGGAGAATCATTACAACGAAATAGAATTCTTGAAGAAAAATCCCAGCAACAACAAAATCTGTAAACTAACCACTTTAACATAAGAAAAATAAACACGTGTAATTTTGTTTAAGTCACCATGTGTGACTTTATTTCACTCTTGAAGGAAACAAGCAGATGTTGAGGGAAAGTGGGAAGGGATCGAAAAGAAAGGGAAGGGAAAGAGGGAAAGAAGGAAGAAAAATGCTTGGGGGCGGGGGAATGGGGGGACGGTTAAGGTCTCAGCGAGGCCTTTGCACAGTTATTGGCTCAATCCGGTTGTTTTTGTTTTTGCAGAGTCGGGTCGTTAGGCTTCGCTGGGTTTTCTCCTCCTCCTGCTTACGAACTCCATCCCAGTCGCCGCAGGGCTCAGCCCCCGCCGGGCCTCCCTTTGGCACAATTTCTCGCCTCGCCGCCAGGCGGTCTCCATGGCAACGAGGTGCGCTCCTCCACTCAGGTCGGCTCTAAGGAGGTGGGCGGAGGGTGGGGCGGGGCAGCCCCACTTCTCAGCTCATTACTTCCCTAAACTTTATTCCCCAAATCGGCTTCCCAGAGAAGCTGTTTTCTGGAAGCTGGAAGCTAAAAATCTCTAGGCACCTGTGGTTGAGGAAAGCTGGTTTAAGAATCCAACTCTGAGAAGCCAAGCCTTCCACGTGAGAATGACCTCGCAGATTAGGCGTCACATTTTGTAACCGGTAAAAATCGTGCGTGTGGTGGGGAAAGGGATGGAGGATTATCCTAGAAATAAAACCCTCAAGTGTTCAACATTCTTACAAAAATTGCCAACCCCTGAGCCTCCCGCTGTTGGGTGTTTTAGATTGCCTTTATCTCTGGCAGGCGAGATTCTTCAGCCGCCCCAGAAAAAAATGATAATTATAGCTCCCACTTGTATTCTTGTTTAAAAGAAAAGAAAAAAAATCCAAAGAGGATGGAGGAAGAAAACAAAACGTGGCTCAGATTTCTCTACCCAGCTATACTTGGTTGCCACTTAAAAAAAACGATAATAAAAGTGACACATTTAAGAAAACGCTGAAGTTACAGAAAGGTGTAAAATGAAGAATGGCTCCCTCTCCCAGCCCCAAACCTCCAGTCTCTCTCCACACAGTAACCACAGGTAAATGCCTCTGTACTTTTCCAGAAAACAAAACAACACTACTTGCATGGGTAGAATTTATTTACCCCGTGAGGATTTTTAATATCCCGGATTATTTTCATCTCATCACTTACTTCCTCCTGGTAGCTTCTTATTCATTTATTTATTGTCTCACCCTATGAAAATACTGGGGATTCCCTGGTAGCTCAGCTGATAAAGAATCCACCTGCAATGCAGGAGACCCCAGTTTGATTCCTCAGTCGGGAAGATCCGCTGGAGAAGGGATAGGCTACCTACTGCAGTTTTCTTGGGCCTGCCTGATGACTCACATGGTAAAGAATCCACCTGCAAAGCAGGAGACCCAGGTTTGTTCCCTGGGTTGGGAAGATCCCCTGGAGAAGGGAACAGCTACCCACTCCAGTATTCTGAGAGAATTCTCAGTATTCTGGAGAATTTCATGGACTGTATGGACTATGGGGTCACAAAGAGTTGGACACGGCTGAGTGGCTTTCATGTTCACGTGAGAATACTAGCCCCATGAGAGCAGGGATATTTGTCTGCTTTGTTCAGTGCTGAATTCACAGAATCTAGAGCAGTGCTGATGGGAGCTCAAAATATTTGTTGAATGAATGAGTGAGCGGATTGGGCTGGACCTAGTGCCATAAAACTTGCTTTTTTCGCTTAATAGCATGTCTTGAACTCTTTCCATATCAAGCAGATCGATCTCAGTTTTTCTCAACAGCTTTCCCCTTTGTGTAAGATAATAATTCATTTTTTTCGAGCGCCTATTTTGTCCCCAACCCTGTGTATTTTCTCTTTGAATCCTGCAACCCCTCGGAACAGGTATTATTCCCATTTTCCAGAGGCGGAAAACTGAGGCTAAAGGCAGTCACATAGCCAAGAAGTGGCAGAGCTTTGAATTACTCAGGTTTCTGAGGTCTAGCCCACACTATTTTATTATTATTATTTGCCACACTGGGTCTTCATTGCAGTGTGCAGGCTTTCCTCTCTTGTTGTGGCCCACAGGCTTCTTGGCGCATGGGCTCTGAGGGCAGGCTTAGTTGCCTGGCAGCATGTGGGATCTTAGTTCCCTGACCAGGGATCCAACCAGCGTCGCCTGCATTGCAAGGTGGATTCTTCACTACACCACCAGGAAAGTCCCCTGCCCTACACCCTTAAGCTCCTTTATTTGTCCTGTTGCCTGTGGAGGTTTGGGAGTGGGGAGCAAGGTTGACAGGCAATCTCTGAAGACTTCTTTCCCAGGTGACGTATATAACCTTGGCACAGTCACTCAGTTCAGTTCAGTCGCTCAGTCATGTCTGACTCTTTGTGACTCCATGGACTGCAGCACGCCAGGCTTCCCTGTCCATCACCAACCCCAGAGCTTGCTCAAACTCATGTCCATTGAGTCAGTGATGCCATCCAGCCATCTCATCCTCTATCACCCCCTTCTCTTCCTGCCTTCAGTCTTTCCCAGCATCAGGGTCTTTTCCAATGAGTCAGTTCTTTGCATCAGGTGGCCAAAGTATTGTAGTCTCAGCTTCAGCATCAGTCCCTCCAATGAATATTCAGGTCTGATTTCCTTTAAGATGGACTGGTTTGATCTCCTTGGTGTCCAAGAGACTCTATCCACAGTCCCCATGGGAACACAGTCCAAGGGACTCTTGGCACCGTCACTAGATTTGTCCTAAATGCACATAAGTCAGACCCCTGTCTATAATGAATAGGATATAAATTATCCACACTTTTGAGCCAGATACTACTGGCTTAACTGGCAGCACATAGTAGGTCCTCAACAAATACAGCAGGAAGTAGCCTTGTGGTCCACACTCTCCCCCATAATCAGGTCACTCCCACCTTCCACCCTCCCTAATCCCAAATCTAAAGGCTTTTGGTGAGTACAGAAGCAAAGCTGGCTGTTAGAGCAACCATATTTTTAAAGAAAGATTCGTTCATTCATGTGGTGTATTTCTCTAAAGTAGTGATTCTTAAATCTGGTTGCACACTATGATCGCTGGGGAGAGTTTTAGAAATCCATTTCCTGAGTCTAACCTATTGGATCAGAAGGTCTTGAGGTGGGGGCTCTGGTACTGCACTAAAAAATCTCTCCAGGGACTTCCCTGGGGGTCCAGTGGCTAAGACTTTGCACTCCCAATCCAGGGACCTGTGTTTGATCCCTGGTCAGGGAACTAGATCCCACATGCTGCAACTAACACCCGGCACAGTCAAATAAGTAATATTTTTTAATGTCTATTTTTAAAAAAGTCTTCCCAAATGACTCTGATAGAGGTGATGGATGGTGGGGCTGGGCAGAGGTAGGAGAGAAACTGAATGTCCACATGGGAACTTGACCGACTGGAAGTACCACAGTACCAGCAAAAAGCCAGATTGGAAATTAAGGTTTGTCCAATGTTAGCAATGGAGATAAGCCCTTTAGCGTGGTGGAGGTGGGGAGGCCTCTCAGGTTGAAAAATATCTACCCAAAGATTTTACACCCTAATCCCTGGAATTTGAAAATGTTGCTTTATTTGGAAAAAGGGTCTTTGTAGATGTCAGTAAAGATTTTTTGAGATGAGATTCCCATGGATTATCTGGGTGGACCCTAACTGCCATCTGGAATGTCCTTATAAGAGAGAAGCAGGACTTCCCTAGAGGTTCAGTGATGAAGAATCTGCCTGCCAGTGCAGGGGACGTGGGTTCGATCCCGGGCAGATTCCAGATGCCACGGGGCAACTAAGCGCATGCACCACAACTCCTGAGCCCATGTACGACATACAGCTACTGAAGCTTGCAGCCTAGAGGCCGTGCTCGGAAACAGAAGCCATGGAAATGAAAGGCCTGAGCCCCGCAACTGGAGAGGAGCCCCTACACGCTGCAGCTGGAGAAAGCCTGCACACAGCGATGAAGACCTAGCACAGCCAAAAGAAGAAAGAAAGAAGCAAAGGAAGATGATGCAGACAGAGAAAAGAGGCACAGGAGCAGAGCAGGCAAGGTGAAGACGGAGGCGGAGACCAGAGTGGTGGGGCCCCGGCCCAGGAGCACCTAGAGTCACGAGACGCTGGAAGAAGGAAGGAAGCCTCCTGCGTAGAGTGTCGGGAGAGCGCACAGCTTTGCAGACACCTTGATTTTGGACTTCTGGCTGGCAGGGCTATGAGAGAATAAATCACAGTTGTTCTGAGCCAGCTGGTCTGTGGTCATTTTTTACAGCAGCCATAGAGCAGGAACCCAGACCCCCTAGTGTAGCTACTAATTCTTCAGACTCCAGCGGGAAAACTTTAAAACCTTCAACTTTTATTCCTTGACCTTGTCTCTGCAGAAAAATTATTGCTGAAGTGAAAGAATTCTTGGGCTGTGTCCTGACCCCCAGCAGGCTGTTTTTGGTGATGGGAACCTTGGAAATGTTTTAAAATGCCTCCCATCCTGGCCTGCAGAATTTCTGTCTGCTGCCTGCCCCTGGTTGCGAGCCTCATACTAGGGCAATCCAGTGGTTAGACCTCCCTTCTCTCAGGAGTCAATTAAACCTTTGGCATTTATGTATCTTTCATTGAACTTTCTCACAAAGTCGTCTCCCCCTTACTGACCACTTGATCTTACAGACATCTCTTTTGAGTCTTCATGACCACCCTCAGCAATAGGTACTATTATTATCAACCCATTTCACAGATTGGGAAAAATTGAGGCATGGAAATGAGGTACTTTACTCATGCAGCCCACCTCCGGACCACCCCACTGTTTATTTCATTGTCAGCTTTACTGAAAGTATACTTTACTTCTTATACAACATATTATTTTTAAAATGTCCCCTGTGGTAAATTAAAGTCATCACCACCATCAAGATACAGAACCCTAAAAAAACCAACCCCCCAAAGTATATATAATCCCCCAAAACTTCCCTTGCACTTTTTGTGGCAGTCCCCTTTTGCCTGCCCCCTCACCACTGATCTGATTTCTGTCCTTCAATTCTGCTTTTGCTAGAATTTTATATTAAAAGAATCACATAGCATGTGTCCTTTTTGTCTGGCTTCTTTCACTTAACATTGTGATTTTGAGATTCTTTGTGTTGCTGTGTGTATCTGTAGTTCATTCCTTTTTGTTAGTTATGTGTGATTACTCCACAATTTATCTGTTCATTGTCAGTGGAGATCTGGGTCCTAGCAGTTTTATGATTAAAGTGTGCTAGTCTCTCAGTTGTATCTGACTCTTTGCGACCCCCTAGACTGTAGCCCACCACGCTCCTCTGTCCATGAGATTCTCCAGGCAGGAATACTGGAGTGGGTTGCCATTTCCTCCTCCGGGGTTTATGATTAAAGCTGCTGTGACTATTTCAGAGTCTGTTTTTCACTGCAGGTTGTATAATCTCTGGTTGCAAAGAATCTATAGCATGGGTACCAGTAGCCCCACTTTACACATAAAGAAACTGAGGCCCAGAGCAGTGAAGTCAGCTCCCTGAAGACACACAGCTAAACAGGTGGCAGAGTCAAGAGCTGAACCCAGGCCTGTGTAGCTCCAAATCCTTTGCCTCTCCCTCTATTGTGTTGATGCCAGCCACAGCTGGGTACTACTGTCTCTTGAAGGTCAGAACTTTGTGGATTCACCAGCCTGCCCCTTGGCATCCCACATTCTAAAGCAGCCTTTTGTCAGCACACAGAGAACATATTGTCTCCTGAAGGAGCTTGGTACATATTTGTCAAGTTCCGGAACCAGAGATCTAATACCAGGTTGACGTGTTCTTTGTTAATGCAAAACACCAACTGACACTGTACCCAGGATCTCAACGGCCCACACTGAACAGCTCCCCCCTGTCGGTCACTGCTAAATCATTTACACATCTGAACAAGTTTACTCCTCCCATAAACCTGGTGAAATAGGTTACTATTATCCCCATTTTACAGATAAGCAAGCCGAGTCACCGAGGGTTAACTGGCTTGCCCAGGCTCATGCTCTGCGAAGTGGGGGAGCCAGGACTTGAGCCTAGGCCATCTGTTCAACACTCTTCCTCACCTCCAAACCTCCACACACCGGACACGCTCCTTTAACTGGCAGGCCGCCTAGTGAGGAAACCAATTAGAGGAATTTCAGAGTTAGCTCCACTATGCACTTGCAGAGATATTTATCTGTGTTGTGTCAAGGTTTTGGATCAGGAGATGTGGACCTGTAAGTCCCATAGCTCAAGGGATGGGAGGATACAACGAATTAATGAAGATGAAGGGCTCTGCCCAGTGCCTGCAACACAGGATAGCTGTTACTATTTTTATTAAGAGAAATTTTTTCACCTTTCCCATCAGCCACTGGAAGCCCGTGGGACAGGAGAAAGTTGTGTGTTTTGTATTTTGTTGGCCATGAGATCTGATAACACCCCTGTTCAAAAACAGTGTGGGGGCTTCCTTGGAGGCTAAGTGGTAAAGAATCCACCTGCCACTGCAGGAGACACAGGTTCGATCCCTGGCCCGGCAAGATTCCACATCCCAGGAACAGCTAAGCCCCTGCACCGCAGCTGTGGAGCCTGTGCTGTGGGTCCCAGGAGCCGAAACTACTGAGCCCACGTGCCCACGGCCGGTGCTCCGCAACAAGAGAAGCCTACACGCCGCAACTGGAGAGCAGCCCCTGCTAGGGAAAAGCTCACACAGCAACGGAGACCCAGCCCAGCCAAAAAGAAAGAAATAGCATTATTTTTAAGATAAAAACAATGCAGCCCTGGAAAACTTTGGGCACCCCACAGAAGCGGTTTTCAAAGCTTTTTTCTTTTTAGCAGTCAGATTGCTTCTCCAAATTAAATCTACCTTGGATCCCCCCCACACATCGAAGAATGGGCTATGGTCGCACTGGATGTTCATGCTCATTTGCTAAGTCATGCCTGTTCCAAATCCTTTGCCTCTCCCTCTATTGTGTTGATGCCAGCCACAGCTGGGTACTACTGTCTCTTGAAGGTCAGAACTTTGTGGATTCACCAGCCTGCCCCTTGGCATCCCACATTCTAAAGCAGCCTTTTGTCAGCACACAGAGAACATATTGTCTCCTGAAGGAGCTTGGTACATATTTGTCAAGTTCCGGAACCAGAGATCTAATACCAGGTTGACGTGTTCTTTGTTAATGCAAAACACCAACTGACACTGTACCCAGGATCTCAACGGCCCACACTGAACAGCTCCCCCCTGTCGGTCACTGCTAAATCATTTACACATCTGAACAAGTTTACTCCTCCCATAAACCTGGTGAAATAGGTTACTATTATCCCCATTTTACAGATAAGCAAGCCGAGTCACCGAGGGTTAACTGGCTTGCCCAGGCTCATGCTCTGCGAAGTGGGGGAGCCAGGACTTGAGCCTAGGCCATCTGTTCAACACTCTTCCTCACCTCCAAACCTCCACACACCGGACACGCTCCTTTAACTGGCAGGCCGCCTAGTGAGGAAACCAATTAGAGGAATTTCAGAGTTAGCTCCACTATGCACTTGCAGAGATATTTATCTGTGTTGTGTCAAGGTTTTGGATCAGGAGATGTGGACCTATAAGTCCCATAGCTCAAGGGATGGGAGGATACAACGAATTAATGAAGATGAAGGGCTCTGCCCAGTGCCTGCAACACAGGATAGCTGTTACTATTTTTATTCAAGAGAAATTTTTTCACCTTTCCCATCAGCCACTGGAAGCCCGTGGGACAGGAGAAAGTTGTGTGTTTTGTATTTTGTTGGCCATGAGATCTGATAACACCCCTGTTCAAAAACAGTGTGGGGGCTTCCTTGGAGGCTAAGTGGTAAAGAATCCACCTGCCACTGCAGGAGACACAGGTTCGATCCCTGGCCCGGCAAGATTCCACATCCCAGGAACAGCTAAGCCCCTGCACCGCAGCTGTGGAGCCTGTGCTGTGGGTCCCAGGAGCCGAAACTACTGAGCCCACGTGCCCACGGCCGGTGCTCCGCAACAAGAGAAGCCTACACGCCGCAACTGGAGAGCAGCCCCTGCTAGGGAAAAGCTCACACAGCAACGGAGACCCAGCCCAGCCAAAAAGAAAGAAATAGCATTATTTTTAAGATAAAAACAATGCAGCCCTGGAAAACTTTGGGCACCCCACAGAAGCGGTTTTCAAAGCTTTTTTCTTTTTAGCAGTCAGATTGCTTCTCCAAATTAAATCTACCTTGGATCCCCCCCACACATCGAAGAATGGGCTATGGTCGCACTGGATGTTCATGCTCATTTGCTAAGTCATGCCTGACTTTTTGCAGCCCCATGGACTGTAGCCCACTAGGCTCCTTTGTCCATGGGATTTCCCCCAGGCAAGAATACTGGAGTGGGTTGCCATTTTCTTCCCCAGGGGATCTTCCCGACCCAGGGATCGAACCCACTTCTCTTTTGTCTTCTGCATAGGCAGGCAGATTCTTTACCCCTGGGCCACCTGGGAAGCCATTTATTTTATAAGTTCATATTTGTATGATATAGCATCAACCACAAAGAACAATGATTTTCAATTGAACCCACGTTTTGAAAACGGGTTTACAAAGGCCAGTTGCAACCTTCCATCAGCTAGCACATCCAATTTACTTAGGGTTTGCAGTGTGTCCGCCGTCTCTGGACCCACATTGATAAGTAGCTTCAAATGGCAACTGTTTCACGCAACAGTTAGCGTTACAATCTCAGGATACTCTTCAATTGGTCTAGAGAAACTTGAAAGAGAAGTGGTAGGAGTTTGGGGTATTATGAGCAGCCTTGAACAGTCACTCATGTTGTGTCTACAAACGTGAATGCTATAAGGGAAACACCCCAAGCCCACAAGAAGCACAAATGCAGTCTTAATACTGCAATATGCCGAGAAGAAATGTCACACTGGCCTTTGTTGCTATACAATGAGTGTGCCTTGATGGGAGAATCACATACTCCACAAATGAATGTGCCTGAGGGTTGTGTAGCCTTTATTCTGTAAACTCTGAGGGAGCAAGAGACAAAACAGTACAATATTCTGTGAGTGAGTGTGCACAGGTAGACAATTTACAAGGAATACAAAGATCAATTGTTGTTGTTCGATCTTGTCCGACTCTTTGCAACCTTATGGGCTGCAGCACGCCAGGCTTTCCTGTCCTTCACCGTCTCCAGAAGTTTGCTCAAACTCATGTCCATTGACTAGGTGATTCCTTGGTGGCTCAGATGGTAAAGAATCTGCCTGCAATGCAGGAGACCTGGGTTCAGTTCCTGAGTCAGGAAGATTGCCTAAAGAAGGGAATGGCAACCTACTCCAATATTCTGGCCTGGAGAATCCCATGGACAGAGGAGTGGGTTACAGTCCATGGGGTGGCAAAGAGTCTGACACAACTGAGCAACAAAGATCAGTAGAGAGCTCTAAACTGTTAGACCATGGACATTCTTGCAAGTTGTTCACATATACCTGTGAGGATGGCAGGAATGGCTTTATCCCAACCATTGACCAAAACACATGCTTCCGAGGCTGATGGTAGACCGCCAGCTTGCAGAATGGACAGAAATCAGAGTCTTGCAGTCTTGCAGGCAGAAGTGAACTCTGAAACTTTCTCTGGCTTGACAGCTGCTGTAAATGCAAGGTCTTAACAGGAGTTTCTGACTGCCTGAGGGGGTGGGTGGCTTGCCTGCATCCTGGCTGCCGAGGTGTGGGCATGGGGGAAAGGACTTCCACCTCTTGGCTCTGGGAGGGGGGCAAAATGGAGGTAGCCTTGCAGAAATAAGAAAGGGGATTGGATGCTGGAATCCACAGACTCAGTACTGACACCCACCATCATAATACATTGAGTGGCAGGGGAGGGGGGCTGTCTCCACTATTACAATTTGGCAGGTAAGGATCTGAGTCTGTCTCTGTAAATTGCATTTAAACCTTATTTATTTATCCATGGCTGTGCTGGGCCTTCATTGCTGTGTGGGGTTTTCTGTAGTTGTAGAGAGGGGGCTACTCTCCAGTTGCAGAGTGTGGGCTTCTCATTATGGTGGCTGCTCTTGCTGTGGAGCATGGGCTCTGGGGTGCTCAGACTTCAGTAGTTGCAGCCCCGGGCTCTAGAGCACAGGCTCGCTCAACACTCTGGCCCAGAGCACGCAGACCCAGCTGCTCTGCATGGCAGCGAGATCTTCCTGGACAGGGATCGAACCTGTGTCTCCTGCATTGGCAGGCAGATTCCCCAGCTGCGTTTTAAAAAAGAGATTCAGCTCACATCTTTGAAGACCCTTGAACTAATGGAAGTTTGCAAACTTCTAAGTCAGATGTCCTGACAGGAGCTCTGTCTGTCCACAGATACCTGCCTTTTACTCGATTGATTTTCATTGTGGTTTTCCCTTACCATCACGGAGGACTCAGCTTATAGCCTTGGGACTATCCACTAATGTTGTAATTGGTTATTTTGCCATGCAGGCACGTAGGATCTTAGTTCCCCAACCAGGGATTGAGCCCATACCTCCTGTAATGGGCCACCGGGGAAGTCTGTAAATTGACCATTCTTGAAGGTAACCTCTATTATTGCTGGTTTTGGTTTATTCCCTGGAAGCCTCATCTTTTGTTCTTTAGAGAGTAGAGCACAAGTAGAGCTTCTGGGATTTAGTTTGGGGAGAACCATATCCTCACCCCAGATTTCCCAGGTGGCGCTAGTGGTAAAGAACCCACCTGCCAATGCAGGAGACGTAAGAGACGCAGGTTCGATTCCTGGGTGAGGAAGATCCCATGGAGATGGGCACGGCAATCCACTTCAGTACTCTTGCCTGGAGAATCCCATGGACAGAAGAGTCTGGTGGTCTACAGTCCATGGGGGTCACAGAGTCAGACAGGACTGAGTGACTTAAGCACGTGCACATAACCTCACCCCAAGCGCCACTCAGAGCAGAAAGGTCCCACCACTGATCAGTCCTGTAAGGGAGACCCAGCCTGTAGAGACAGTGACAGCTTTGTGTGGGTCACACGCAGAGCAGTGAGGTTTCCATACCTGGTAAGGAGGCACCTCACACTCTCTGCCATGGTATCTGCTTGCCTTGTGCAAAAGAGTGGCCCATTGTGGACAAGCTTGTACCAGATGTATATTAGAGGTGAAAGACAAAGTCGCTCAGTTGTGTCTGACTCTGCGACTCCATGGACTATACAGCAGGCTCTGTATTAGAGTGGGTAGCCTTTCCCTTCTCCAGGGGATCTTCCCAACCCAGGGATCGAACCCAGGTTTCCCACATTGCAGGCAGATTCTTCACCAACTGAGCTATCAGGGAAGCCCAGTCATTATAAAAGACAAAACAAAAAAATGGCTCTAGATTTTGCAGTGGGTGGATTTCCAGCAGATCCCAAAGCTGCAGGGGTCTGAACCCTCCCCACAATACCCACCCAGCAAGACGGTTTGTCCCCAACATCAGGCTGCTATGAATGGAAAAGGGGATCGTGGCCTTGCTCCCAAGCACGGATCTCCCTGAAATGTTCTTCCTGCTTGGCTATTCCTCAACTCTGGTAAGAGACCTGCAAAACCCTGGAATTTTGGACCCTATTTCCTCTTCCACTTCTCAAAAACACCTGTTTACGCAGGCGCCAGAAGCAGCCCACAGTCTCCATAGCAACCCTCTGACCGGCTGCTAGGCTCCAACTGCGACTGCACAGCTGGTACCCCGGCATCTCCGGGTTGTTACACTCTGTGGACCTTTGGGACTCATCCTCACTCAGAAGTTACCCTCACCCCGCTCAAATAATACCCGCATGCATATTCAGGTATCACTCCCACAGCTATTCCCTTTTCCAGATCTTTCAGATCCAGGGAATGAACTCAGGTCTCCTACATTTGCAAGCAGATTCTTCACCTTCTGAGCCACCAGGGAAGCCCAAATGTTGTGCACAGCTACTCAGATATTACCCACTCGAGTTTATGTACTCACTCATGCTTGAGATGCTACCCACACACTCAAGTGACCCATGCTTGCTCATATGTATTCAACTATTCAAACAACTCAGACGTTACCCACCTGTACTCAAATATTTAATGTGAATACTGCGAGGGCAAGGTTCGGGTCTCTTTTGTTCCCTGATGTATCCACAGTGCCTGGAATAGTGCCTGGTGATGCTTTCAAACTGCAGAGCTGGAGAAGACTCTTGACAGTCTGTTGGAAAACAAGAACTTCAAACCAGTCATTCCTAAAGGAAATCAACCCTGAATATTCATTGGAAAGACTGATGCTGAAGCTGAAGCTCCAATACTTTGGCCACCTGATGTGAAGAGTCAACTCACTGGAAAAGACCCTGATGCTGGGAAGGATTGAGGGCAGGAGGAGAAGGGGGCGTCAGAGGATGAGATGGTTGGATGGCATCACTAATGGACATGAGTTTAAGCAAATTCTGGGAGATAGCAAAGGACAGGGAAGCCTGGTGTACTGCCGTCCATGGGGTTGCAAAGAGTCGGACACGACTTAGCGACTGGACAACACTGTAGGTGTCCAGGAGACATTTGTTGAGTGAATGAATGATTCATACTCAACCAGATATTATCCACATCTGTTCGCATGGTACCCACACCCACTCAGAGGTTCCCAAGTAACTCAAACATTAACCGCTCACTAGCAGGGGTGTGAAGAGAAGGCAATGGCACCCCACTCTAGTATTCTTGCCTGGAAAATCCCATGGACGGAGGAGCCTGGTAGGCTGTAGTCTATGGGGTTGCTAAGAGTCAGACGTGACTGAGTGACTTCACTTTCACTTTTCACTTTCATGCATTGGAGAAGGACATGGCAACCCACTCCAGTGTTCTTGCCTAGAGAACCCCAGGGACGGGGGAGCCTGGTGGGCTGCCGTCTATGGGGTCACACAGAGTCGGACATGACTGAAGCGACTTAGCAGCAGCAGCAGCAGCAGGGGGGTGTGAAGGTAGAACCTTGTGTTGGGTACGCTCAGTTCTGTATCCCCAGCTCCTGGAACAGCTCCTGGGGCATGGTAGGTGTGCAGTGCACACCTGTAGAGTGAATGAATGAATGGACCAGTGATCCCCAATCAGCTAGATGTTAACTGCACCCACTCAGATGTCACCCACGAGTTCACTCAGATAAAAATACCTACCTTCACTCACACTAGTCAGATGTTACCCATTCTTACTCAAAAAAAAAAAATTACCCACTCTCTTGAATGATACCCATCCTCACCACATCATCCACGCTACTCACAGTCCCCAAATTTACTTAGAGGGTACTCACATTCCCAAGTCGCTACCCACACCCACTCAGCTGACACCCAACCTCACTTAGCCGCCCCCAACCCCACCCCAGGTCACCTCACAGCTCCTTGTCAGATGCATGGCACTGTCAACGGTTTTTCTGTGCTTCCCTGTGCCTTTCTTGCCATCTGCAGCCTTGCTCCCCTTCTCTGGGGAGTCCAGAGGTGGCCCCAGCCCCCCGCTTCTTCCCTGGCCCCTACACAGTGCACTTCCTGGCAGGAAGCTCTCCCATCACTGTTGGACGCAGCTCCTGTCTCAGGACCCCGGACACATCCTTCACCGTCCCGCCCTCGCTCTGCGGGAAGAAGATCGGTTTGGTCAGGAACTGCTTCTGGGCATGGAGACCACAATCCACATTCTGCCGTTGCCCTTGATTTCCCTGGGGATCACGGCGTAACTGATGCCCTCAGCCAGCCTAAAGGTTGCTGCTCTAGAGCTCTCTTCTTCCACAAAGGCCTTGCCAGCCACTTCAGAGTTTTAGGGTGGGGGCGGGGGGCTTATGATCTCTTCAAACTTCTCATGATTGCAGTTTTCTGGGATACCTTGGATCATCAGGGACTTGTAACTGTTCACCTCAAGGGCCTGGCACCTGTGCTCCAACAGTGCAATGTCCTTGCCCCCAAACAGCATCTTGTCCAGCTCTCCGAGGGGCAAATATGCCTGCTGGTGCATACCTGAGCTGCCTTGGGAATCAAAAAAATTATCCATGATGCCACACTCAAAGGTGAAGGGAGAGGCCTCAGAGGGCCCAGTTTGTCCACTTTGGTCAAAGATGCCCTTGGCCCTGCCCAGGGGGCTGCAGGCGTCCAGCCTTCTATAATCTTCCTCCGAGCGGGTGCTTGGGAATTCCTTAGGGACTTAAACAGTGTGAAGCAGGGGGTGGGTGTCTGCCAGCGGTCTGGGGGATCCTGAATCCTAGGCCAGGCTGCACCATGGAGTATCCGAAGATGCTGCTCCCTCATTCTTGGCGGTGGTCTTCAAAGGTTTTGGAGGCTCTGGCATAGCTTAGCAGATCTGGGACTGCTGATCATTCCAGGGCTGCTGCCACTGGGGTATTGTGGGTGGGTATCCAGCAGGCAGGAAAGCTCATTCTTTGCCACTGGCCCAAAGGCTGCCCTTACCTCCCTGTGGCCAGGTGAGACAAGGATGCAGCCGCTTGCTGCACTAGCTCCCACAGTGACGTCACTGCCTTCTGCACCGAGGCCCAGTGACCTCCATGGCAACCGTTAGAGCATTGCCTCTGCTGGTCACCCTGCCCAGTTGCGTAGAAATCAGAGTCCGAGGGGCTCATTCAGGGATGAGGGGGTCAGCCACTTGCCTTCAGAAGTATACTCTTTTCTCCCTTGAGAAAATGACTGATTCAAGGAGTCGTGGGACAGGGAATATACAAGATGATCTTGTAACATTTGGGGGGGTCAGAAAGTAAGGAAATACTAAAAAAAATAATGAAAACAGGTGGAAGGGCACAGAACCAGCTTGAAGCGCTCCCACAGGGCTCCTATGGGTCAAAGCTGCACGTTTTGAGCATCAAGGTTATAAGTGAGGGCAACAGATCATAGCCCCTTGAATAAAATAGGGATCCATAAATCTGTGTGGATATAAGTAAATGGGTAAATGGAAAGTTCGGTGGAAGAATGTGGGCTGTTACTTTTTCTTGTACAAAACATGAATTAAGAAGAACAAAAATATCTCCCCCGCCTTCCTGGGCCACAGTGGCATGTGAGATCTCCCAGACTGGGGATTGAACCTATGCTGTGTGCCATGGGAACACAGAGTCTTAACCACTGGTCCAGCAGGAAGTCCAGGAGCAAGTGTGTTCAACTAAAAAGATCCTGCACGTCACAGTGAAGATCTCTCACTTGCAACGAAGATTCTGCCAGCCCCAACTAAGACTCAATGCAGCCAAATAAATCAATATTTTTTTTTAAAAAAGAATTCTAAGAGTTCTCAACACAAGGAGAGAAATTTTTTTTTCTTTTTCTTTTCCCTCTTTTTATTGAGAAGAGGTGGATATTGGCTGAAATTACTATGGTAATCATTTCACAATACAGGTAAGTCAAACTTATATGCTATACACCTTAAACTTATTCAGTGCGTGTTAGTCACTTAGTTGTATCTGATTCTTCAAAACTCCATGGACTGTAGGCCGCTAGGCTCCTCTGTCTATGGAATTCTCCAGGTAAGAATAGTGGAGTGGGTTGCCATGCTCTCCTCCAGGGGCTCTTCCCGACCCGGGGATCAAAGCCAGGTCTCCCAGTTGCAGGCAGATTCTTTGCCATCTGAGGGAAAGAATCTCAGGGAAAGAATCCCTTGCCACAAGGGAAGTCCAAAACTTTTACAGTGGTGTATGTCAATTATTTTTCAATAAAACTGAGGGGAAAAGAGGCTTGTAATAAAGATATTTCTAACAAACTCCTTGCAAAAAACTTTTTTTGCCATGAATTTATGGACTCCCTGAGGCACCATTGCATACCCCTGGGTTTACGCACATTCCAAGTTGAGAGAGGGGACCAAATGGTTTGGTTATTGGATCCACCAATATTGCCTGAGAAGTCTCCCTGTTCCTGGCTCCAGGTGACGTGTTGGGCATACTTGAGTGAATGAAACAAGCTCTGCTTTTAGGAGTTTAATCCAGTGGTTATGACTGGCCAGGCCAGCCTGTTTACAACCAGGGAGAGAAACACTATAATTATCACGAATATAATATTCTGATACTTTGTGTGGGGTGTAGAATACAGAGTATAATAATTGGGGCATGTTTTTCTGAGGTTTAAAGAAAAAACTAAAATATTCTGGGGAAATTTGAGCAATGGATCCTATCTGGACTCACCTGGGAAGGCTTCCTGGAGGAGGTGACACTGGAAGGGATCTTGAAGGACACATATAATAGCCACAACAACAGTATTGTTTTTAAAAGTTGTCACCACTGTAGCTTACATAGGGTATGCTGTGTGCCAGACAATGTTCTAAGCCCAGCATCTGTCATTTGATTTTTTTAGCCACTTTTTAAAAATTCAAATATGCTTTATTTACAATGTTGTATATGGTATAGCCATAAAATGGAATATTATTCAGCCACAGGAAGGAATGGAATTCTGATGCATGCTTTAACATTTATAAGTCTTGAAGACAGTATGCTAAGTCAAAGAA
>SJYC01110117.1:0-10426 GCA_006408675.1 Madoqua kirkii
TTGTATCAATATGTACATTTTTAATGTGAGAAGTGAGTTTGCTTCTTGCTTGCCAACTTATTGGGTCTATATTGAATTGATAATAATAATGCTATTTGCAGGGGGAAATATGAATTTTATAGTATTCATTTATTAATACAGTAGAGAAAGTAGTCTTTCAGAAGTATCTTAATAGGAGTGTGAATAGAGATATTAAAGGCAATTTTAAGAGCTTCAAGATACTCATTCTAAAATTTTATTGAAAATGAATCCAGTGATGCTGCATTTTCAAATTTCATCTTCAATCTTTCTTAACTAAACAGTTCCAATAAATAAATTGACAAATCATTATCAGCAGAAGTTGAGAGTTTACATTATGTTAATTCTTGTTGTTGGACATTCTATGGGTTAGATGTATCCACCACTATAGCATCACACAGAAGAGTTTCACTCTCCTAAAAACACTGTGGTCCATCTATTCATGTCTCTTCTCTCACCAACCCCTGGCAGCCACAACCATCTTAATAGTTTTACGTTTTCCAAATTGTCATATAGTTGAACTCATATAGTACATAGATTTTTCAGGTTTACTTCTTTTATTTAGTAACATATATTTATAAATAGGAAAAGGAGTATCTCAAGGCTGTATATTGTCACCCTGCTTATTTAACTTATATGCAGAGTACATCATGAGAAACGCTGGGCTAGAGGAAGCACAAGCTGGAATCAAGATTGCTGGGAGAAATATCAACAACCTCATATATTTAGATGACACCACCGTTATGGCAGAAAGTGAAGAATTAAAGAGCCTCTTGATGAAAGTGAAAGAAGAGAGTGAAAAAGTTGGCTTAATGCTCAACATTCAGAAAACTAAGATCATGGCATCTGGTGCCATCACTTCATGGCAAACAGATGGGGAAACAGTGGCTAATTTTATTTTTCTGGGGTCCAGAATCACTGTGGATGTTGATTGCAGCCATGAAATTAAAAGATGCTTTCTCCTTAGAAGGAAAGTTATGACCAACCTAGACAGCGTATTAAAAAGCAGAGACATTACTTTGCCAGCAAAGGTCCATCTACAATTTTTCCACTGGTCAAATATTGATGTGAGAGTTGGACTATAAAGAAAGTTGAGCACTGAAGGATTAATGCTTTTGAGCTGTGGTGTTGGAGAAGACTCTTTAGTTTCCCTTGGACTGCAAGGAGATCCAACCAGTCCCTTCTAAAGGAGACCAGTCCTGGGTATTCATTGGAAGGACTGATGCTAAAGATAAAACTCCATGTGAAAAGCTGACTCCCTGGAAAAACCCTGACGGTGGGAAAGATTGAGGACAGGAGGAGAATGGGACAACAGAGGATGAGATGATTGGATAGTGTAACCAAACCAATGGACATGGGTTTGGGTGGACTTGGAGTTGGTGATGAACAGGGAGTCCTGGCATGCTAAGGTTCATGGGTCGCGGAGAGTTGGACATGACTAGTGACTGACCTGAATATATATTTAAGACTTTTCCATTTAACATTCTCATGTCTTGATAGCTCATTCCCTTTTGTCTGGAGGAATCACATATTATTTACCCACTCACTTAAGGTATCTTGATTGTTTTCAAGTTTTGGTAATTATGAATAAAACTTTTATAAATATTCACGTGCAGATTTGTGCAGATGTAAATATTTAACATCTTTGCTCAAATACCAAGGAATGTGATGGATGGATACAATGGTAAGAGTATGTTTAGTTTTTTAATAAACCTCACTCTCTTCCAAAACCATTGCATTGTTTTTCATTCTCACTAGCAGTGGATGAGAGTTCCTGTTTCTTCACATCCTTGCCAGCAATTGCTGTTGTAAGTGTTCCAGATTTAGTCCATAACCTCAGATATGCAGATGACACCACTCTTATGGCATAAAGTGAAGAGGAACTAAAAAGTCTCTTGATGAAAGTAAAAGAGGAGAGTGAAAAAGTTGGCCTAAAGCTCAACATTCAGAAAACGAAGATATTGGCATCTGGTCCCATCACTTCATGGGAAATAGATGGGGAAACAGTGGAAACAGTGTCAGTCTTTATTTTTCGGGGCTCCAAAATCACTGCAGATGGTGATTGCAGCCATGAAATTAAAAGATGCTTACTTCTTGAAAGAAAAGTTATGAGCAGCCTAGGTAGCATATTCAAAAGGAGAGACATTACTTTGCCGACTAAGGTCCGTCTAGTCAAGGCTATGGTTTTTCCAGTAGTCATGTATGAATGTGAGAGTTGGATTGTGAAGAAAGCTGAGCACTGAAGACTGATGCTTTTGAACTGTGGTGTTGGAGAAGACTCTTGAGAGTCCCTTGGACTGCAAGGAGATCCAACCAGTTCATTCTAAAGGAGATCAGCCCTGCGATTTCTTGGGAAAGAATGATGCTAAAGCGGAAACTCTAGTACTTTGACCACCTCATGCGAAGAGTTGACCCATTGGAAAAGACTTTGATGCTGGGAGGGGTTGGGGGCAGGAGAAGACAGGGACAACAGAGGATGAGATGGCTGGATGGCATCACTGACTCAATGAACACGAGTCTCAGTGAACTCAAGGTGTTGGTAATGGACAGGGAGGCCTGGCGTGGTGCATTTCATGGCGTCGCAAAGAGTTGGACACGACTGAGCGACTGAACTGAACTGAACTGAATAGATCTGTATTCACTTTCTTTTAATAACAGGATCTTAATAAAAGTCAATATTGCTACCAGTATTTCAGGGACAGAAAAGAATTTTGCAGAAGTTTTAAAGCTGGGAGCAGCTTAACTTTTTATGCAAGTTGTGTACTGTATGTGAATATTCACCTTAGGCAATTACTACAGGACTGAATGACAGAATTTTGACACAGTTTTTTCTATAGAACAATTGCAAGGCACAGAATTATGAGTACAATAATAACTCTGACATCTTAAGTTCCATAGAGAATAGAAACATAAAGGTCTGCTTGTGAACATTATATACTTAGCATAGAAAGTAGTGGTAATCACACAGTCACATCCGACTCTTTGTGACACCATGGACTGAAGCCCACCAGGCTCCTCTGTCCATGGGATTCTCCAGGCAAGAATACTAGAGTGGGTTGCCATTTCCTTCTCCCTAGCATAGAAAAGGGTATTTTAAAAAAGCATCATACTTAGATTTCAGTGAAGGTTGAAATTATGGAGCAAGACATTGTGTGGAAAAGCATGCATTGGAAAACTTAAATGGAAATGCCTTTTTACAAATGGAAAACATTTTCTAGCACCTTCTCACTAGGTATAAAAAGAGTACAGAATGTGAAATTTATAGATGAGTATGTCTACTCATAATAGACAGATGAGGAATATTTTGATGGTATAAAACATTTATTTGTTATACTGGGAATTTTATTTTAGATAATTAAATTGCTGTCATTTGTAAAGAGTTGCATTAATAATATTAAAGAGCCATCAAAATACATCTATAGTTAAAATGCTATATTATTTATATTTTGATTCTATATTATACTATATTTATACTTTTAATAAAAGTTTGCCTTTTTATAATCTTAGTAAAAATAAGTATTAGTTTAATAGTAAACTATATAGGCTGAAGAACAGGTGGATTAACCACCTATTTAGCCTAGGCAAAATAAGCAATTACTCAGTACTAAAAGGTCAATTGAGTTTTTTCTACTAATTTATCAACTAATCTCTTGGACATGAGCCATGGCTAAACTAATAACTTATTAATATTTTTAAATTATAAATGGATATTTTAAATATTGCCTTTGAAATTATTCAATTCAGTTCAATTGAGTCACTAAGTAGTGTCCAACTCTTTGCAAGCCCATGAGTTGCAGCACACCAGGCCTCCCTGTCCATCACCAACTCCCAGAGTTCACTCAGATTCACATATATCTAGTCAATGATGCCATTCAGCCATCTAATCCTCGGCCGTCCCCTTCTCCTCCTGCCCCCTATCTCTCCCAGCATCAGAGTCTTTTCGAATGACTCAGTTCTTTGCATGAGGTGGCCAAAGTACTGGAGTTTCAGCTTTAGCATCATTCCTTCCCAAGAAATCGCAGGGCTGATCTCCTTCAGATGGGACTAATTGGATCTCCTTGCAGTCCAAGGTACTCTCAACAGTCTTCTCTAACACCACAGTTAAAAGCGTCAACTCTTTGGTGTTCAGCTTTCTTCACAGTCCAACTCTCACATTCATACATAACCACTGAAAAAACCATAGTCTTGACTAGATAGACCTTAGTCGGCAAAGTAATATCTCTGATTTTGAATATGCTATCTAGGTTGGTCATAACTTTTCTTCCAAGAAGTAAGCGTCTTTTAGTTTCATGGCTGCAGTCACCATCTGCAGCGATTTTGGAGCACCCTCATCCCACAAAAAAAAAAGTCTGACATTGTTTCCACTGTTTCCCCATCTATTTCCCATGAAGTGATGGGACCCAATGCCAAGATCTTCGTTTTCTGAATGTTGAGCTTTAGGCCAGCATTTTGACTCTCCACTTTCACTTTCATCAAGAGTCTTTTTAGTTCCTCTTCACTTTCTGCCATAAGAGTGGTATCATCTGCATATCTGAGGTTACTGATATTTCTCCTAGCAACCTTGATTCCAGTTTGTGCTTCTTCCGGTCCAGCATTTCTCATGGTGTACTCTGCATATAATTTAATAAGCAGAGTGGCAATATGCAGCCTTGACCTACTCCTTTTTCTGTTTGGAACCAGTCTGTTGTTCTATGTTCACTTCTAACTGTTCCTTCCTGACCTGCACACAGATTTCTCAAGAGGCAGGTATTCCCATCACTTTCAGAATTTTCCAGAGTTTATTGTGATCCGCACAATCAAAGGCTTTGGCATAGTCAATAAAGTAGAAATGTATGTTTTTCTGGAACTCTATTGCTTTTTCCATGATTCAGTGGATGTTGGCAATTTGAACTCTGATTCCTCTGCCTTTTCCAAAACCAGCTTGAACATCAGGAAGTTCACGGTTCATGTATCGCTGAAGCCTGGCTTGGAGAATTTTGAGCATTACTTTACTAGCATGTGAGATGAGTGCAATTGTGCCCTAGTTTGAACATTCTTTAGCATTACCTTTCTTTGGAATTGAAAAGAAAACTGACCTTTTCCAGTCCTGTGGACACTGCTGAGTTTTCCAAACTTGCTGGCATATTAAGTGCAGCACTTTGACAGGATCATCTTTCAGGATTTGAAATAGCTCTCTGGAATTACATCACCTCCACTAGCTTTATTCATAGTGATGCTTTTCAAGGCCCATTGAGCTTCACATTCCAGTATGTCTGGCTCTAGATTAGGGATCACACCATCATGATTATCTGGTAATGAAGATCTATTTTGTACAGTTCTTCTGTGTATTCTTGCCACATCTTCTTAATATTTTCTGCTTCTGTTAGGTCCAGACAATTTCTGTTCTTTATGGAGCCCATCTTTGTATGAAATGTTCCCTTGGTATCTAATTTTTTTGAAGAGCTCGCTAGTCTTTCCCATTCTGTTCTTTTCCTCTATTTGTTTGCATTGATCACTGAAGAAGGCTTTCTTATCTCTTCTTGCTATTCTTTGAAACTCTCCATTCAGATGCTTATATCTTTCCTTTTCTCCTTTGCTATTCACCTTACTTCTTTTCACAGCTATTTGTGAACCCTCCAAAGAGAGTCATTTTACTTTTTTTTTTTTTTTTTGCATTTCTTTTCCATGGGGACGGTCTTGATCCCTGTCTCCTGCACAATGTCACAAACCTCATTCCACAGTTCATCAGGCACTCAATCTATCAGATCTAGTCCCTTAAATCTATTTCTCACTTCCAATGTATAATCATAAGGGATTTGATTTAGGTCATACCTGCATGGTCAAGTGGTTTTCCCTACTTTCTTTAATTTGAGTCTGAATTTGGTAATAAGGAGTTCATGATCAGAACTATAGTCAGCTCCTGGTCTTGTTTTTGTTGCCTGTATAGAGCTTCTCCATCTTTGGCTGCAAAGAATATAATCAATCTGATTTCTGTGTTGACCATGTGGTGATGTCCACGTGTAGAGGCTTCTCTGTGTTGTTGGAAGAGAGTGTTTGCTATGATCAGTTCACTCTTTTGGCAAAACTCTATTAGTCTTTGCCCTGCTTCATTCTGCAGTCCAAGGCCAAATTTGCCTGTTAATCCCGGTGTTTCTTGACTTCCTACTTTTGCATTTCAGTCCCCTATCATGAAAAGGGCATCTTTTTTGAGTGTTAGTTCTAAAAGGTCTTGTAGGTCTTCATAGAACCGTTCAGCTTCAGCTTCTTCAGCATTACTGTTTGGGGCATAGACTTAGATAACCGTGATATTGAATGGTTTGCCTTGGAGATGAACAGACATCATTCTGTCGTTTTTGAGATTGCATCCAAGTACTGCATTTCAAACTCTTTTGTTGACCATGGTGGCTACTCCATTTCTTCTAAGGGATTCCTGCCCGCAGTGGTAGATATAATAATCATCTGAGTTAAATTCAACCATTTCAGCCCATTTTAGTTTGCTGATTCCTAGAATGTTGACGTTCACTCTTGCCATCTCCTATCTGACCACTTCCAATTTGCCTTGATTCATGGACCTGACATTCTAGGTTCCTATGCAATATTTCCCTTTATAGCATTGGACCTTGCTTCCATCACCAGTCACATTCACAGCTGGGTATTGTTTTTACTTTGGGGCTTCATCCCTTCATTCTTTCTAGAGTTATTTCTCCACTGATCTCCAGTAGCATATTGGGCACCTACTGACCTGAGGAGTACCTCTTTCAGTATCCTATCATTTGCATTTTCATACTGTTCATGGGGTTCTCAAAGCAAGAATACTGAAGTGGTTTGCCATTCCCTTCTCCAGTGGACCACATTCTGTCAGACCTCTCCACCATGACTCGCCCATCTTGAGTTGCCCCGAGGGCATGGTTTGGTTTCATTGAGTTAGACAAGGCTGTGATCCTAGAGTGATTAAACTGACTAGCTTTCTGATTATGGTTTCAGTGTGTCTGCCCTCTGATGCCCTCTTGAAACAGCTACCATCTTACTTGGATTTCTCTTACTTTGGGCGTCAGGTATCTCTTCACGGCTGCTCCAGCAAAGGGCAGCCGCTGCTCCTTACCTTGGATGAGGGGTATCTCCTTATTACCACACTTCCTGACCTTCAACATGGAATGCTCCTCTAGGCCCTCCTAAGCCCGTGCAGCCACCGCTCCTCGGGTTGCTCCTCCCAACCACCACCCCTGACCTCTGGCACTGTCCCTGGCCTCCAGCATGGGGTGACTCCTCCCGGCCACTGCCCCTGGCCTCGGGCACAAGGTGTCTCCTCCCCACCACCACTGACCTCGGACATGGGCAGCTGCTCTCAGCCACCTCCCCTGGCTTTGGATGTGAGGTAGCTTCTCTCAGCCACCGCCTCTGACCTCAAACATGGGGTGTCTCCTCCCAGCTGCCACTGACCTCCAACATAGAGTAGCTGTTCTCAACCGCTGCCCCTGACCTCAAATGCCAGGTGTCTCCTCCCAGCTGCCACTGACCTCGAACATCAGGTAGCTCTTCTCAGCCATTTGCCCTGACCTCGGACGCAGGGTGTCTCCTCCCAACCACCACTGACCTTGGACTTGGGTAGCTCCTCTTGGCCGTTCCTGTGGTGTCGCAACCTGGCACTCTCAGCCACTGCCCGTGACCTCGGACATGGGGTAACTCCTCTTGGAAGTGCTTAGTGTGCCGGGTCGCAGCTGCCCGTGCTTTGAAACTATTACAAAGCTTTAAAAAAGTCTGTTTTAACAAAATTAAGTGTGTTGATACATTATCATGTGTAGAATAGATAACTAGTGAGAATTTGCTGTATGACTCAGGGAACTCAAAGCACGGATTGGGAACAATTATGGAGAAGAAGATGGGAGGAATGTTCAAGTGAGAGGGGCCATGGGTAAACCTGATTCATGTTGATGTTTGGTAGAAACCAATACAATACTGGAAAGCAATTACCCTTAAATTAAAAATAAATAAAGAAATAAATTTAAAGAAAGAATCTGCTTACAGTTCAGGAGATCTGGGTTTGATCCCTGGGTCATGCAGATACCCTGGAGAGGGGAATACAACCCATTTCTGTATTCTTGCCTGGGAAATCCCATGGACAGAGGAGCCTGGAAGGCTACAGTCCTTGGGGTCGTAACTCAGACAAGACTGAATAATTAACACATACACACATACACATAGTTGATTTAAAATGTTATATTAGTTTCAGGTGTACAGCAAGGTGATTCAGTTATACATACCCTTCTTCAGATTCTTTTCCACTGAATGTTATTAGAAGATACTGATTATATAATTCCCTGAGTTATAGAGCAGGTCCTTGTTTTTTTTCTATTTTCTATATAGTAGTGTATATCTTAGAGAAGGAAATGGCAACCTACTCCAATATTCTTGCCTAGAGAATCCCAGGGATAGAGGAGCCTGGTGGGCTTCCATCTATGGGGTTGCAGACTTGAACATGACTGAAGTGACTTAGCAGCAGCAGCAGTGTATATCTGTTAATCTCAAACTCCTACTTTATCTACCACTCCCTTTCCCTTTGGTAAACACATTTTCTCTCTATGGCTATGAGTCAACTTCATAAGTCCATGATTTATTAAAAAAAATTCATTTTTATCATCTTTTAGATTCCACATACAAGAACATTATATAAAAAAGAAAGTATGTTGAATTTTACAGCATAGAATAAAGTTGAGACAAGTATATCAGAAGTATTACTTGAGGAAATTATTTAGAATTATTGCATTCAAACTCAAAATTTATTTTTTTTTTATTTTGAGAACTATAAATATATACATATGTATATTGAAGAAAAAAATGAAAAGCAAGAGGAGGAGAAAAAGGCTTTGATGCTTGATGGTAGAAAAGGGGAAGGAAAGAGGAAGGGTCTGAGAAAGGAAGGAGAGAGGAGAGAAGGAAGAATAAGAAAAGAGAGGAGATGGAAAAGAGATGGGAGGAGAAAAGGGGAGAAAGAAAAGAAGAAGAAGAGTGATGATAATAATATTAAATTTTTTTTTAATTATGATAATTATGACTCTTCAGTTAAGTTCAGTCACACAGTAGTGTCCAACTCTTTGCGACCCCATGAATTGCACCACGCCAGGCCTCCCTGTCCATCACCAACTCCCGGAGTTCACTCAGACTCGTGTTCATTGAGTCAGTGATGCCATCCAGTCATCTCATCCTCGGTCGTCCCCTTCTCCTCTTACCCCCAATCCCTCCCAGCATCAGAGTCTTTTCCAATAAGTCAACTCTTCGCATGAGGTGGCCAAAATACTGGAGTTTCAGCTTTAACATCATTCCTTCCAAAGAAATCCCAGGGCTGATCTCCTTCAGAATGGACTGGTTGGATCTCCTTGCAGTCCAAGGGACTCTCAAGAGTCTTCTCCAACACCACAGTTCAAAAGCATCAATTCTTTGTCGTTCAACCTTCTTCTTAGTCCAACTCTCACATCCATACATGACCACTGGAAAAACCATAGTCTTGACTAGAGGGACCTCAGTTGGCAAAGTGATGTCTCTGCTTGTGAATATGCTGTCTAGGTTGGTCATAACTTTTCTTCCAAGGAGTGTCTTTTAATTTTATGGCTGCATTCACCATCTGCAGTGATTTTGGAGCCCCCCAAAATAAAGGCTGACACTGTTTTCACTGTTTCCCCATCTATTTCCCATGAAGTGATGGGACCAGTTACCATGATCTTCCTTTTCTGAATGTTGAGCTTTAAGCCAAACCAACTCTTTTCACTCTCCACTTTAACTTTGATCAGGATGCTTTGTAGTTCCTCTTCATTTTCTGTCATAAGGGTGTTGTCATCTGCATATCTGAAGTTATTGATATTAGGATAATATATTTGAAAAATAATTTCAAATAAATTTTGAAAGTATTCTATTTGTTATATATCTATGTTCAATTCAGTTCAGTCACTCAGTCATGTCTGATTCTTTGTTACCCCATGGACTGTAGCATTCCAGACTTCCCTGTTCAATGCCATCTCCTGGAGCTTGCTCATACTCATGTCCATTTAGTTGGTGATGGCACCCAACCATCTAATCTTGTGTCATCTCCTTCATCTGCCTTCATTCTTTCCCAGCATCAGGGTCTTTTCAAAAGAGTCAGCTTTCTTTGCATCAAGTGGCCATAGTGTTGGAGTTTCACCTTCAGTATCAGTCTTTCCAATGAATATTCAGGACTGATTGCCTTTACGATGGACTGGTTGGATCTCCCAGAAGTCCAAGGGACTGTCAAGAGTCTTCTCCAAAACCACAGTTCAAAAACAGCCATTCTTTGGTGTTCAGCTTTCTTTATAGTCAAACTCTCACATCCATACATGACTACTGGAAGAACCCTAGCTTTGACTAGACAGACCTTTTTTGACAGAGTAATGTCTCTGCTTTTTAATATGCTGTCTAC
>SJYC01110118.1:0-38367 GCA_006408675.1 Madoqua kirkii
ACCCTTTGTGATTGCATGGACTGTATACAGTCCATGGAATCCTCCAGGCTAGAATACTGGTGTGGATAGTGTTTCCCATTTCCAGGGGATCTTCCCAACCCAAGGATCAAACCCAGGTCTTCCACACTTCAGGCAGATTCTTCACTAGCTGAGGCACAGTGGTAAAGAATAACATGCTTAACAATAACAATAACATGCTTAAAACACCGAAAAGTCTACTCATTCAGGAGACCCTAAAGATTGAGTGTCAGGAATTCAGTTTTATTTTCTTCATGTGACACACTTAGCACCTGTCTTGGGAGGAGCAGGTAATTGGCAATTTAATAAACCAATCAGATGTTGCAGCTTGAGCTGGGAGGTTCATATTCCCAACCACCCTTCAGACACTCTAGGACCTCCACACCCTCTTTTGGGGCTTCTGGATGTCTTTGATATTGAAGGAGGTTAGGGTACAAGCAAAGTTCCGAGATATGGATGCAAACTTCCTAGTTTGGGCCACACTTTCATATCTCTTGGGCTGTGCTTCTCAACCCTCAGTGAATCTAAGGAATTGTCTATATTTCTTCTGCAAAAACATATTCTCATCCAACAGTTGTGGGTGGGGCCTGAGAGTCTGAGTTTCTCACAGGTGTTTCCCAGGCTGCTTAAGTTGTCCATATTTAACAGTGAGCAACAGTGGAAACAGGGTCAGACTTTTTTTGTATGTTGGGGTGGGGGGAGGCTCCAAAATAACTGCTGAAGGTGATTGCAGCCACGAAATTAAAAGAAGCTTACTCTTTGGAAGAAAAATTATGACCAACCTGCATAGTATATTCAAAAGCAAAGACATTACTTTGCCGACTAAGGTCCATCTAGTCAAGGCTATGGTTTTTCCTGTGGTCATGTATGGATGTGAGAGTTGGACTATGATAAAGGCTGAGTGCCGAAGAACTGATGCTTTTGAAGTGTGGTGTTGGAAAAGACTCTTGAGAGTCACTTGGACTGCAAGGAGATCCAACCAGTCCATTCTGAAGATCAGCCCTGGGATTTCTTTGAAAGGAATGATGCTAAAGCTGAAACTCCAGTCCTTTGGCCACCTTACGGGAAGAGTTGACTCATTGGAAAAGACTCTGATGATGGGAAGGATTGGGGGCAGGAGGAGAAGGGGACTACAGAGGATGAGATTGCTTCATGGTATCACTGATTTGATGGACGTGAGTCTGAGTGAACTCTGGGAGTTGGTGATCGACAGGGAAGCCTGGTGTGCTGTGATTCATGGGGTTGCAAAAAGTCAGACATGGCTTAACTACTGAACTGAACTGAACTAGAAAGCTTTTGAAAACTACCGATGTTCTGGTTGATTCTGCCAATCATGCTACTCTGGGAGTGGTGATCGACAGGGAAGCCTGGTGTGCTGTGATTCATGGGGTTGCAAAAAGTCAGACATGGCTTAACTACTGAACTGAACTGAACTAGAAAGCTTTTGAAAACTACCGATGTTCTGGTTGATTCTGCCAATCATGCTCCCTACCCACAGAATCAGTATTTCCAAGAATAGGACCAGGGAGTCAATGTTATTAAAGGTCTCAGATATTTTAAAAGAGCAGATAGGGTGCAAATATATAGCCAGGCAAATCACCCTACCATCAATTGTTTTGGGCTTCATGTGTCCTGCAAATTCCATATGTTGAGGGGACTTTCCCAAAGTTCCAGTGGCTAAAATTCTCCAATCCCAGTGCAGGGGGCTGGGCCTCTGTCCATGGTCAGGGTACTAGATCCCATGTGCTGCCAGGAAGACTAAGACCCTCCTAATACCACAACTAACACCTGGTGCAGTCAAATACATTAATTCATTAAAAAATTACCTGTAGAATTCCTAACCCCCAGCACTTTAGAATGTAACCATATTTGTACATTATACATTTAATTAGGCAATTAAGTTAAAACAAGGTCACTTGAGTGGGCCCTAGCCTAATCTGATGGCTCTCTGTATAAAAAGAGAGAGGGAAATTCCCTGGAATCCCAGTGGTTAGGGCTCAGATCTTTCACTGCCAGCCTGAGTGTCCACCAACTGGGCTGGGCATCTCACACCAACTGAGAACCTGGTACCCAGGAGGAGACCAGGCCTTTGGGACACAGGCTGGTGTCTGCTGGCCTACAGATCAGGGTTGTGTGAGAAGTGGACTCTACAAGGTGTCCATCTTTCAAGAGAGCACCAATCCAGGTGGCCAGCCTCTATCTGCTTCCTCCGTTTCTAGGGAAGAGCTTGGCTCTTCCATATATCTCACAAGCCTATTTTTCTACTCTTCTTGGAATAATTTTATCTCAAGAGATTGTTACTGTTCATTTGTCCAGTTGTATCTGCAACCCCATGGACCACAGCATGCCAGACCTCCCTGTCCTTCACCATTTCCTAAAGTTTGCCCCCAAGTGCATGTCCATTGCATTGGTGATGCCGTCTGGCCATCTCAGTCTCTGTTACCCTCTTCTCCTACTGCCCTCAATCTTGCCCAGCATCAGGAACTTTTCCAGTGAGTCAGCTGCTCACATCACATGACCAATATAGTGGACCTTCAGCATCAGCATTAATCCTCCTAACATGTGTTCAGGATTGATCTCCCTTAAGATTGACTGCTTTGATCTCCTTGCTGTCCAGCGGAATTTCAGGAGTCTTCACCAGCACAACTCAAAGGCAACAATTCTTTGGTGCTTTGCCTTCATTATGGTTCAGCTCTCACAACTGTACATGACCACTTGGAAGACCATAGCCTTGACTATACAGACCTGTGTCAGCAGAGCAACATCTCTGCTTTTCAACACACTGTCTAGATTTATCATAGCTTTCCTGCCATGAAGCAACCATCTTTTAATTTCATGGTTGCAGTCACCATTGCAGTGACTGTACAGCCCAAGAAGAGGAAATCTGTCAGTACTTCCACCTTTTCCCCTTCTATTTGCCATGAAGTAATAGAGTTAGATGCCACTATCTGTTTTTTAATACATAGTTTTAAGCCTGCTCTTTCACTCTCCTCTTTCATCCTCACCTAATCAGTGCAGAGTGTCTGGCTTCCTGCTGCTTCTGCTCTCAGTTCTAATTCCCTGAGTAAGAAATCATAAAGGATGGTTTTGCAGCTTAAATGCAAGGGTGGGACATAGAGGGACCAAAATATAAGGGACCATGGCACACTGAAAAAATCAATCAATGCTGACTTTCACTGCCTCTTTACCCACAGAATTAAAGATTAAGTGAACCTGTGAGTCAGTTCCGTATGACTCTTTGTGACTCCATGTACTGTAACTGAACATGCTCCTCTATGGAATTCCCCAAGAAAGAATACTGGAGTGGGTAGTCACTCCTTTCTCCAGGGAATCTTCCTGATTCAGGGACTAAGCTTGTGTCTCCTGTGTTGCCGGTTGGATTTCTTATCATCTGAGCCACCAGGAAAGCTCAAATGAAGGTAATGCTAATTTCCAGGACATTTCTAGATCAAAACATTGGTGATTCATCCAGGCCCCAGCTCCTTCAGTCACAAAAAGTGGTATATTTGGAGCTCTCCCCTCTGAAGGGGTGCTGTTATTTTGTTTAGTTGCTAAATCTTCTCTGACTCTTAGAGGACTTGGTCTTAGCAAAAAGCTCTAGTGGGCAAACATAGTTAGTTAAAAGCTTTAGTGCAGCCAGGTTGGCAGAGTATCAGGATTTTCAGGAAATTTTATCTTACCATATGGCTTAAGGTAAAAACTTAAGGATTAAGGTGTTTGTTGTTGTTGCTGTTTTTGTTGTTGTTTGTTTTTTAGTTACAGATGAATAACAACAAGGAGAAAATAGCCAACTTACACTCGACATTGAAATACTGAACACAGAAGTGACATTTTTTGAAGATTGGGAATAGATTTTCATCAGCCTTTGAATAAATAATTGTGTGTGAAAATTTTAATTAATGTAAAAGCAAAATAAAACCTGTGGGATATTAGTGGTATAAAAGCACATTTAGACAATGGATTCAGGGATGTTGGGTTGCCTCTTAGAAACCAGAGGCTTCCCTGGCTGCTCAGATGGTAAAGAATCTCCTTGCAATGGAGGGGACCCAAATTGAGTCCCTGGGTTGGGAAGATTTCCTGGAAAAGAGAATGACTACTCACTGCAGTATTCTCACCTATTGAATTCCATGGGCAGAGAAGCCTGGCAGGCTATATGCCATGAAGTCCCAAAGTGTCAGATCTGGCTGAGCAGTGGGAAAGTGGGCATGGGCTGGTGGGTCCCAGAGGGTCCATTTGGTCTACAGGTAAATATCCTCCAGGACTCCGGGCCAGATTTTGCAGAGTGAACTCTTCTTGGCACTGCCCAGGGTCCAAATGGAGGCTTTGCATCTGCAGAATTCACTGGGGAACATGCTGCAGTTCAGGTCCTGGATGCGGTTAGCAGTGAGGTTCCCTTGGAAGAAGGTTCCCTCCAGTGGTGTTCACTCCTGGACACTTTGTTTATTCCAGGCCCCGAGGACACCCCTTGTATATGATGACATATTGAATAGCTTCAGAAATCAGTGAGGAGTTTGATGCCCTGGAAATGAGAACTACAGGAAGTGGATAAATGGTGCCCTGAACTCCTGTAGCTGATCCTTGCCAATCAGAGAGCATCTATGTTCTACTCACACACAGGCCCTTTTATTTAACCACTAAAAGGAGAGTCATGTGTTTAAAGGGGAGAATCATCATCACAGATCACAGAGGACATCAAATGAATGACACTGAAGTACCCTTTATTTATTTGGAACAGTCCAACAGAGGTAATGACATGATCAACCTCCCAAGCCCAAAACTACTCATCCGAAATTCAGATTCACATTTCTAACTTTGTAGGAACACATCTGTCCAAAACCCCACCAACCCCTCCCACACAGCCTGCTCTAAATTACCTTTCTTTTTCCCGAATGCACGGAACAGTTGTTTGAAACTGTGGTTTATGTTCCTTCTAGATGCACTGAGTTCTGGGTGACAGCGTCCCAGTGCTGGGGACAAAGGGAGCTGGGCAACTTGTGAGCTGGGCAAGGCAGGCATGTAGCAGGGGCACAGGATGGGCTTGGTGTCATAGATCTGGTCACTGCAGTGTGGACAGGGGTTGGTGCTGAACCAGACCATGCTCGGTCCCTCAGATTTGCATAGCAGCTGCTTGAGCCGGGTGTGCTGCTTAACCAGGAGGCTTAGGTGAGGGTGCCATGCACATCCTCATAGCTCTCTAGGGGTACAAGGTACAGCACGTGGCTCAGCTTGCTCAGCCCCTCGCTGTGGCACAGCAGGCTCTCCAGCACGGCCATGGAGATGGGGTTGCTGCAGAAGCTGAAGGTGGTGAGCTGGGTGCAGCAACTCAGGGAGGGCAGGAGGGCACTGAATTAGCAGACCATGAGGCTACACTCACCCAGGTCCAGATCCTGCAAGGTGGCCAAGGTCCTATCAACCCAGACCTGTAGGGGCTCCAAACTGAGGCAGGTCAGGTTGACGCCACCAAGGCCAGGTGTTCAGCAGGCTTATGCTCGGGCACTTTGACAGGTAGTTAGTGATTGACAGGGTGTCAATCAGAGGGGCAGTCAGTCCCAGGGGCAGAGGTGGCAGGTCGAGGGATGTGGGGAGGAGAGGCCTGTTCACCAGAACACAGGACATTTCACTAGCTTGGAGCTGGCCTCTCATTTTCTTGATGGGAAGGCAGGGGGCCTTCTGGGGGGAAGGTCATGTTCATGTGGGTATGGCCTTTCCTTGCACAAGATGATGAACTATTGCCAGTGTGGGAAGCAACAAGTAAACTAATGTGATTTGCCTATTTCAGCCTACTAGTATTGAGTTAGCAGAAATTAAGAGTTTTTACAGGACAAAACTAGTTGAATTCAATGATAGGATTGTTACAGTGAGCATGGGCTTGTGGGTCTCAGCAGTTACAGATGATCCTTGGGTGAATATCCTCCAGATGTTCGAGGGCTACAAACCATCTATCATCATCTACAATTATTTCTTCTTCTTTTTTATTCTTTCTTTCTTCTAGTTTCTCACTGAACATATTTATTCCTAATGATTGGAATTTGAAGCTGCCAAAAAGGGAATCAATGCAACTCATTCATACAGTCATACTAGGCTGCATCCTTCCAGCTTTTGTCACTGTGTTCAAGGCAGAGTGATAACCTGTTCCTGAGGATTTCCTATGTATTCAGAAGTCATAGAGGAAAATAATAATTGTACTTTGGACTTAGAGAGATTGGAGCCACTTTAACAATGGTGTTCATTTGAATTTTATCTTCTCTGGACTGCTTAGGAGCCACAACTTACATTCCTAGTAGTACCTTGTCATCTCAAGAATCACCTACTTCCCTCAGCTCACCTGGAGCTGAAAACAGATCAGGACAGAAGCAGCAGGTGGGGGGGAGAGGGGGATGGGGGCGTGGTGAGAGACAGAGCTTCAGACTTCAAATCTCAAGCCTCATGGACCAATGTCCTCCTTGCTTAGTTATCTGTCATTACCTCAGCTAAGACATCACTCTTTTGGAAAGAATTCCCAGGAATATTACACCTAAATCCACTATGGGAATTCTCATCAAGAAGTCCCCTTTCCTACATCTAACCTAGGCCACGCCTCTGACCTAACCAGGGAGGTGAGCTGACCAGATGCCTGGGAACAGAACGGTGGCATTGTGAGGACTTCTGAGCGGCCTAGGCACCCTGGCAATGTCCCCAGTGGGCATAGAGTAGACGTCCCGGTGGTAATGAAATGAGACAGGCCCGTTCTTGTCTACAGATCTGGCGCCATGCCTTACCTGAGCACTTGGTGCAGGCCGCCATCAAGAAAGGAGATGGAGTTCAGGTAGAGCTCCTGCAAGTGGGGCAGGTTCAGGAGCTTGGTGATGCAGTGCTTCTTCTGATGGGGGGTGGTGGTTGGCAACATGCGGATGTGCCAGAGCAGCCACTGGTGGAGCTTGGTCTTCTGGCCCAGGTGCAGCATGACCCTGCCAGCATGGCCAACTTCCAGGTGCAGTTCACCTCCAGGTCCTGGAGGGAGTCTAGCTGCAACACCTTCAGGATCCTCCTGGGGCTCTGCATGGGCATGGGGAAGATCCTCAGCTTCTGGCAGCGTGGGTGCAGCAGGCTCCTCCTTTTTGGCCTTCTTCAGCAGGTCACTGAGGTCTGGTCCAGGATGTCCTCGCTGAGGCACAGGTCGACCGCCACCTGTATAGGTGTCCACGCTGGCTTTAGCCCTGCCTGTGCCTCCACACTTTGCCTTTTCTGCATGTGCTGGCTTGGTTCAGGCTTCAGCAGTGAGCACATGCTGGCCATGATGCAGGCCCACATGGTCCAGAAGTCCTGGTTGGCTTTCCAGTACAAGTTCAACATCTGCAGTTTCCACCACCTGCAGGGCCACGGGGGACACGCTGAGCTGTGCAAAGGCTGATGGGCACCAGGATCCTGCAAGGGATTTGCACTCCACACACCACAGCTCCTCTGGCTTCAGAACCCTCCTTGGTCCCCACTTTAAGGGACACTGGGTGGTGGACCATGTGCCTTTTGTCCCCTTTGCCCCTCAACCTGTCCTGTACACCTGAACGCCTGTTCCCAGGTGAGCCCTAATCCTCCTGCCCTGTGCATCTTGCTCACACCCCCAGGCCCCACCGGTCTGCCAGGTTGACCTTATCTGAGTTGGACCACCTGAGCAAGCAGGACATTGAAGCCATTTGGTGGAGCCTGGAAGGTCTCCAGATGAGGCTGGTGGTCCTTCATCAGGGCCCCTAGGGGTAGGGCTCTGTCTGCATTATCCCATTCAGGGCCTGGGTGTGCCTACTGGCAAAGGCCACCAGAACAAGCAGTTGGAAGAGCTCAATGGGCAGCTCCTCCAAGGCTCTGATGGCCAAGGCCTCATTCCTCAGCACGCTTTGGTCGGCCAGCTCCAGGAGTCATGGTGAGGCCTGGACACCCATCCTGAAGAACCTACTCTGGAACAAGTCCTAGGGGGATGTCAGAGAACAAAGAAGGGGGGGTTCTTCTCTGGCCAAGGATCCGGGGAAACTATGCTGTCCCTCCATCCTAGGGGAAACCCAAGGCAGAGTCGGAGACATCGTCTGGCCACAAGTTTACAGCTTTGGCCTCACTGGTATCAGGACAAACTTCTCTCCAGGCAGCAAATTCTCCCCAGACAAGGTGACCCCTTGCCCATCCTGTACCTACAGGCTGCTGCATTTAATCCCAGCCCTTATGGCCCGTAGATATATAGGAGTCTGAAATCTGACCACACTCTCTTCAGAGAAAGCTTCTGATTATTACTCAAGGGCTGAAAAGAGGAATAAAGAGTTTAGCCCAACACAGGCTGTCTCTAATTCCAACCAATAACTCATGCAATGAGTACTGTTATATCACTTAAAGAAAAGATGTACCTTTCACTGTGTATCACTTCTACAAGTGTATTACCATTCAGTTCAATGGAGCAAAGAACTTTCAGAACATTCAGAACAAAGTCACCAGTATTTAAAATATCCTACATTTTTTTTTTGTAATTCCATGGAATTAGAAAACAGTGTTTAGCTTTTAAAACAAAAAGAAACCCCCAAAATCCCTTAAGCTAGTAAAGTTACAAAACCATAAAATCATATGTACTATAATCACTGGTAACAAACTAAAATACAAAATGTCACCCAAAAATTCCTCCTAATAGATGTCTTTCATTTAAATCAGTTCTAGAAAGTTCCTTGGCAGTTCAGTGAGGAAGACTGTGCTTTCACTGCAGGGGCATGAGTACTATCCCCATTAGGGAACTAAGACCCTAGATGCTGTATTGTGTGACCCCATCCCCTCACTCTCAGCTCAACCTACCCCATCCACATTGCATATCCCCCTGCCAAATTCTATTTGTTTAAGAAATATTGTAAATGGTCTGTACAAGTGGCAAAAATCAGAGAAGGAAAAAACCTGCCAGGGATAAAAGTAAAACTTCATGTAGAAGCAAAAGCAAACTGTGCAATTGCCAACATGATGGAAAGGCAAAAATATTCTAAACAGGTTCATGGCCTGCGTGGCCTATCCCATGAAGACCCCGGCAGGTACAGCTGTCAAAGCCTGAGACTCCAGTGTGGAACAGTGTGCTTAAGCCTGAGTCCCTCTTCTCCTTCCAGGATGCACTTTTCAAATTCTGGCTGAAATGTCCATTTCAGTGCAAACTTACCACTAGATCTCATCCAGCTAAGGCTGACTGTGGTTGGTTTTTTTTTTTTTTGTTTGTTTGTTTTGTTTTTGCTTTTTTAACTTTTTTACTACATACAACTGATGGGATCTTAAGTCTGTTCACAAAAGCAAAATATAAAAGAAGAAAACCAACCTGAAGGTACATTTATTGGGGTAGTTTGGGTCACATGAAAATTATTCAAATGTTTACATTCAGATAGCTTTGTGAGGATGGTGATGTCACTTTAGAAGAAAAAGAAACAGAGTAAGATTCCCGAGTATCTCACTGTCACTTATCGTTATGTCAGACAGCAAAACATCTGCCCGTTCACGGGGGAACAGAGATGGAATGGAGAGATGGTGGGTCCTCCAGATTTTGAGGGTCCAGGCTTCCTTGGAACTGGTCAAGTCAAAATGACACCTAGGAGCTGGCCAGGAGAACAGACAGACCAGACATTTGTAGTGAAATAAAAAAAAAGTACCCAAGACAAGTGTGTTTTGTTTGGAGGAATTCAAAGACTTTTCTTAGGCTAAGCTTGAGAAACTGCCAAGCTTGAGAAACTGCCAGAAGAGAGAGTGCTATAAAAGACCAGGTGGCTTCCTGAAACCCAAGGCAAGGCCAAATTCCATGCTTCCTCCCTCTTTGGAGGCAAAGGGCATTTTATTCCTGAAGCGAGGAGATTAAATTTAATAATGTGGATTAGAAAAAATGGAACTGTTTTGGCTGGCCAAACCTTGGACACGCCTTGTTCTGTCTGAAAGCCACTGAAGTCTTAGGGCGGTGAGCTCTCCTGGAGGGAAATAAACGTGGGCTCAGGACACAAATATGTGTCACAAAACGGCTGTAACCAGAGGCTCAGGTGTCCCCCTGCACATCCCAGCTTCGGCTCTGTCCCACAACCTGTACCCTCAGGTCAAAGGCTCCGTCCCAAGTGTAGCTAGATAATCTGATGTCTCCTCAGTGCCAGTGAACAAAGAATGCAGAGTGCCTTCAAAACCCCTACTCCCTCATCCCTCCTCCTCCCATAAAGTTTTTCCTTACACAGATTCTGAAGGGAGCTCAATTTAAGCCCACAAATACAATTCAGATTTCCCTTTGCTCTGCATTAATCACAGGTAGCAACATGGAATTTCTCCCTGGGGAGGTGCAAAAACTGCATCAAAGTTATAGGGTGAAGCCCCGGCTGGGCTGGCTGAAATACTGGTTCTGCTGTGGCCTAAGAACAAAGACAGATGGAACCTGTCCACTCCTCGCATTGTGATGCCCCAACAGTTCTTCTATATGGATGGCAAGAAGGTGGCCTTCCCTGAAGGCCTCTGTACAATTTGGTAAATTCCTGGAGATGACATTTGCCAAATTCCTACCATCCCATCAGTAGCCAGAGATGTAGCTGTCCCTTAAATAAAGTAAAAACAATAAAATAGGGTTAAGCTGGAATGTGCCTTGTGGGCATTTGACTTCTGGCAATCATCTTCACCAATCAGCTGCAGAAGCTCAAAATTCTAAACAAAGATAATCATCCAGACCCTGATAAAGGAGCAGCCATGATGACACTGGCACTTTGCACCAGTATCTCAAATAACTTGCAGAGAAAAGCCAAAGTTTACCCTGGTTTCCTTTCCAGGCCGGTGAGCCTGAGACAGCCAAGGCAGGGCTTGCTTGTCATGCTCCATGAAGGAGGAACTAGAAGACCCACTTAGACAAAGATGGATGGACGGATGGATCTGCCCCACTGAACAGTAGGAAGAGCTAGCCGACTTCACAGGGACATAGGAAAACAGGAAACAGAAGAGGTCTAAGCTTGGGCTGTTTCCATGGAAACTCAACATTCAGAAGACCTAACAATGCAGGAGGGACCACTGTTTTCAAATGATCTAAAAATGGAAAGTATCACCCAAAAAGTCTTTCTGTGTGAGGGAGGGGACAGTCCTCTGTCTACCTCCAGCTCCACAAAGTCTGTTTGTGCAGGGGACTTACTAGACACAGAAACACTAGAGTCTCATCTGCATAAAGATGTGTTTTTCCTGCCCAGTGTCAGGTTGGCCCAGGACAACTCCAGGACCGAAGCATGAGTTGACATGGAGGACATATCTATGTGTTTTTCTGCTGCACAGGCTTGTGCAGCCTCTGAGTTTGTTTAAGGCTGGGAAGAGCTCATTTCTTCTCTAGTTGCAGATTTCGTTCTGAGACTGCAAAGCATCTGCTCCCCAGGGGCTTCCTTGGGGTCTTTGGAATGCATCTGTGCACAAAGAGGCACTAGAAATGTTGGATGATGACCCTCCCTGGCTTTTGGAGGAAGACGGCAGCCTGGCTGGTCCTCAGCAGCCCCAGACTGACAAGAAGTTCTGGGGACCCAGCTTCAAGCATACAAGATCCCACCTTGAGTTCCAGTATGTCTGTTTTCCCTCCAATCTGGAGTCAGATCTCTTCTTAACCAGGAATAGTCTACCCTCACTATGAGCCTGCTCTGCCTTTTCCTGTGCTTGGCAAGGCAGATTCAATGACATCTAGATCTCAACAAAGTAGGCTCCATTCTTCTTTCTCCCCAGTGATGACTTTTTAGATGTCCAGATTACCCTAACTCTAGCCAGTTACTGCTGAGGGTGGTGTTTCTAGAGGCAAAGCAGCAGTAAGGTGGAGTGGGCAGGGAGTAGGAGGTTGAGGGTCCATTCCAGGCAGGTAGGACCCCAGGACTTGGCAGGAGGTAGATCTGAACAAGGGGGAGGAAGGAAATGATATCACAACTGGTCTGCTAGCCTAGTCTCCTGGCTCTCAGAGATGTATCTCATTTGCTGGAGTGGTGTTGGGATCACTGAGGGCATAGCAGCCTGCACTTGGGAGCTGGGAGTGTCCCCAGGTAGTAGGAACAGAATAATAGAATAGAATGATCAAACAGTTAGCTTTATACTCCATTAGGGAGATAGAGAAGAAACTACGGGGTTTGGAGAGACCACGATAAATCAAATGACACTCAAGAAAGCAATGGGAAAATTCTGAAACCTGTAGGCTTGTTTGATTCATAAGGCAAAACAAATCGCTCAGCAGCAAAGCCAACTTGGCTTTCTTAAGTAAAGCTAACTTGCTTAGCAACAAAACCATGCAACAGATGCATGACATATGGCCCAAAACAATAAAACAGTATTGCCATAAGACTTACATCCTGCCTAGTGAGCTTCATGAGTTAATAACCCCCAAAACATGCTCTTCATCTGCTAAGAAATGTTCTTTCCAGATTACACCTTCAAACAATAAAACAATAGCAGAAAACAAGACGTACAACCTGCCCAGTGGTCAACAAGTTAATGACTACCCAAAACAGGCTCTGTGAATACAAAACACAATCACTTATGGGAAGGGAACTTTTCAAAATGAAATACCTGCTTTGTACTGAGACCTGAACATATTTTCTCCCAAATAATATGACAGGGAAGTCTAGTGTGCTGCAGTCAGTCCCTGGGGTGGCAGAATCAGATAAGACTGAGCAACTGAACTGAAATGAACTATGATAGTTCTAGCCTGACCATACAGAGCAGAACAAGCAAACTTCTCTGCCCTACTAAGGGGGAGGGAGGGAACTGATGATGGAACCAAGTTGTCTACTCAAGAAAAAGAAGATCTCCTCACCCCCATCCTCTGACTGTGAAATTGTAACTGAGTACTTAGGGAAACACAATGCTTGTGAACCTTCCAAGTATCCTACTCTAGTAAATAACTTAATTTTTAGCACTTCGCTTCTCACCTAATTTCTTTCTAGTATTAAGTGGTAGTCACTCAGTCATGTCTGGCTTTTTGTGACCCCATGGACTGTAGCCCAACAGGCTTCTCTGCCCATGGGATTTTCTAGGCAAAAATACCTGAGTGGATTGCCATTTATGACTCCAAGGGGCCCTCCAACTATACATAAAGGAGACTTCACTAATGTGCAGTAGCGGATACCCCTGGTTAACCTGTTACAGAAAACTGTCTCTTGAGGCTTTAAATTATATACTGGTTCTATACCTCTGCTTGGCCGATTGCTTATTTATTCAGGTCTTAAGGTGAATTACCTGGAGCTATTTGTTCCATCATGAGACATAAAGGACTGCAGTGCCAGAGCTCTTTGGTGACCTGGAAACAACACCTAATGGTTTCACAGTTTCCCACTCTGTTTCTCTTTGCCTAGGAGCCATGTCAGTGGCTGTCCCTCCTTCCTACTTCCAAGGGCACATGGAGGGAGCAGTGAGACTGGACACACAGATGAGAGAGGCTCAGAGAGAAGTGGATTCCAGCAGCCTGGGAGGGGAAGTTTTTCATGTTTGCAAAGTGACTGAGGCAGTGGGTGGGGCATCATTCTCAGGGACTGGGAAGGATACCTTCTGAAACTATCATGTTCATCTTCTAGTTAGAAATATGTATGAGGGAGGTGGCATACAGCACAAGTATAACTAACATTGTTTTGTTAGGTGACATGAAACACAAGTATAACTAATGCTGTCTTATGTTAAATGTAAAAGTTGATAGAGCAAACACTAAAACTTTTCATGAAAATAAAAAATACTTTTTTTTTCTATTTAATTTTGCATCCATATGAAATAATGAATGTTCACTAGACTTATTGCACTCATCACTGCTGGGTGGATGTAAGCAGACTCGTGATGCTGAACCCCTTAAAGTTACACAGGGCTATATGTCAATTCTACTAATATCTCAGTAAAACTGAAAAGATTAAAAACATTAAAAAGTCATGATCTTCTACTCAGGGTGTCTGAACAAAAAAAGCAAGCAAGCCTCAAAGATAATGACAGGCAAACCTGATCTGTACGGTGGAGCAGGGCCACCAGGGTGACCACTCATGCTGAAACTGCAAAGCCAAACTTCATAATCTAAAGCACAATTATAATATTTTTCCACGGCCATTCCATATTTTTTTAAAGTCGAGAACCTTGTTACACTAACTTTTGTAATTGTTTGTTGTTGTTCCGTTTCTCAGAACTTTCTGGCTCTTTGAGGCTCCACGAACCTTGGCATACCAGGATTCCCTGTCCTTTACTGTCTCCCAGAGTTTGCACAGACTCATGACTATTGAGTCAGGGATGCCATCTATCCATTTCATCCTCTGTCATCCCCTTCTTCTCTTGCCTTCCATCTTTCCCAGTATCAGAGTCCTTTACAAAGAGTCAGCTCTTCGCATCAGGTGGCCAAAGTTTTGGAGCTACAGCTTCAACATCATCCCTTCCAATGAATATTCAGGGTTGACTTCTTTAGGATTCACTGGTTGTAAATGTTTCGAGAAATAAAAATAGCAAAGTTAATTTTGTTTTTTAGTACTTTTTGATCTTAAGCATTGAGAATTAAAGTGTTTCATTTCTTTCCAAAAATGTCAGCAAACAGTCCTCTCAAATCTGCTTCCTCTCTTCTCAACACATCACTCTCAACTGAGGGTGAGGATTTTTTTCCTATGCATGACCTGGAAAGTTGTCACCCTACTTCTTACACCTGGATCTGCTTCAAATGTCTCATTCTTTGTTCTTTCATGCCTGATATTATCTCCAAGTTTTTTAATCACTACCATGTGATGTAACATTTGCTTGCATCATTGCTTCTAAGGCATCTTCATTTCTTTTTTCACAGACAGGCTCTTTATTCAAGTTTTTACAGGGGATGGGGAATGAGAGCCTAGAGCTGGACTCTAAATCAAAATGAAAATACCTTATACTTGGCAAGACTAAAACCACCAAGTGTTTCATTTTCCTCATTGCAGGTTCTTCCTCAAAAATGGAAACATCATCTGCAGGGTCCTTACCATGCCTTTTCCTTTTCATAGGCAAGGGCTGAGGCTCAAGAGAGTGTTTCAGAGGGGCCCACAGAGAGTTACACAGAATGATGCCTCTGGCCAGTTGCAAATCTCCCTAAACCTTCCCTGGGCCAGTCTTGTAGGGTGGTGTGCCCAGAAAAGACTCTGAGGACTGGAATACTCTACTCTGTTTGTGGGCAGTGAAAATCTTAGGGACTAAGAGTACAGAACAGGAGCCTCCTTTTGGGGACACCACCCACTACCGTCTAGGGACTCAGCTGGTCTGTGGCTACTGCCAGGTTATCCAGGAGGATGAGGCAAAAGTGCAATATTTCGAGAGAAATCCAGAAAGGCCTAGATTTACTTTTCTTCAGCTCAACAGCTGATCTCCAAGGGCTCAGACTCAGTCCATCTCCCAGGAGCATACCTTCCAGTACTGCCTGCCCTCCACAGAGGTACGTAAGAAGATTCTGATGGGGTGTCACCAGCAAAATCTGGGAAACAGCTGTGTGCAGAGGGCCCTCTCACAGGTGAGGCAGGAGATATGAAGGCTGCGGGGATGCTGGTCTGGTGCCATGACTGCAGAAGCAGAGCTCTGGGACTCTCCGTCATAGCCTGGGCTCTGATCACACTCTGTCTGCACAGGAAGACAACTGGCTGGCAGCACCGGCTGACCTTTTTCTCCTTCTGCCCTGAACTCCCCTGGATTCATGACCTTGACCTCTCCTCTTTGCACACCTTCCTCCTCTCAGGTTCCTGGGCCCAGTTGATCCTGACACAGACACTCAAGAGTCTGCATCTCTGGGACAGAGGGTCTAATATTCCACTCTGGAAACAGCAGTGATACTGAGGGGTTACAGCCAGGTTTGCTGGGATCAGCAGCACCCACGTGCTAGTCAGCATCCCTATTGCATAATATTATCTTCACCCTTGGCATCCCTCTCCATTCTCCATTCCACATCTGGCCACACGGAGTCCCTGGCTTCCTCCAGCTACAGCTAGAGGACTCATTCTATTGCATGAGTGCTTTCTTTCAGGGGGCACCTCACACCCAACTGTACCTCACTTCAAGAGATCAAAACTTCCTTGGTCTCACCACCAGGCCTTGCCCAATTCCACACAGGAGTCGAGTGTCTCTGATCTGAAACTAGCCTCCCGAGCACATGTTCTGAACCTGACCATGGTTTCAGGAGTGGGTCCCTATCACACTGCAGCTGACTCTTCAAAGGTAGCAGCAGGACCAAAGCTTTCTGAGAAAATGACTTGTGAACTAAAGGGTGCTCATCCTCCTCCTGCCCTGAGGGCCTCAGGCCACAGACTCTACCCAGGTCCACAATGACCAGCACGGAGGGGGCTCCAGATGTGTGGTGAAGGGGACCAGCTTACCCGAAGATGACTTCCAGGCACACTGGTTCAGCTCACAATGGCCTCAGGTCTTCAAACACCTGGTTTCCCTGGTCTCCTATTCTCTGAGTCACTCGTGTGTATCTAAGCCTGAGAGCAAGAACCAAAATGCTTCAAAACAAGATACAGTAGGTTAACGTATATTTTGGAAGCTGAAGGATAAACTGAAAACTAGAGAGCCAACCCCACCATGTGACTGCTGTCTCCTCTTATCTCAAAATCTGAGCAATTTCCCAATGGCTGGACCAGCAGAAAATTGAAGTGCCTAGCTGGTGCTTTAGTCAAAAGGCCCTTTCTCTGTGAACACTAACCACCATCTCTCATGCCCATTTCTGTCCCTTTCTCAGCCCACCAGGCCCTGGCACCTCCAGAGGGTCCCCATGTCCAAGTGGTGGCAGAACTTGTTTTGCTGCATTATGACATCCACACTGTGGCTCTGTGGCCACTTTTGAGAGTATGTGGCCCCTTTGGCTCTTTCCAGAGTACATGGCTGCAGCTGGCTCCTTACCTGCTTCAACCTTCACTCCAGCCCATGGTCCCAATAACCTCTTTTGGGGCTGGCAAATAGAATTGGGGGTCCATTGGGGAGAACCAGGGGCTAGCTGAAGGTCACCTTGTGGAAAAGTGGGGGACCCAAGTTGAAAACCTAGGGTTTGTGCAGCCATGCCATACCACGTAGTCCCTGCTGAAGGCTGAGGCAAGAGAAGCAGTGACCCAGCAGTGTCTGGAAACCACGTCACCCAACAAATCCCAGCTTCTGTTTCCTCCCAGAGCAAATCTCATCAGATCTTGGGGTCTTGAGTGTGGTCTGCCAAGGAGTCCAGAAGGGATCTATTTTAAAAAGCAGGGAGGTACACGGGGAGAGGGGAGTGGTGGTGCCTGTGGTCATGCCCATTAGACTGATATGAGCAGAAAATTAGAGTGGGGCTAGGGTGGGGCTTGAGAAGGTCAGTTTTTATTCCAATCTCAAAGTAAGGCAATGCCAAAGAAAGCTCAGACTACTGCAAAACTGCACTCATCTCACATGCTAGTAAAGTATTGTTCAAAATTATCCAAGCCAGGCTTCAGTAATGCATGAGCTGTGAACTTCCTGATGTTCAAGCTGGTTTTAGAAAAGGCAGAGGAACTAGAAATCAAATTGCCAACATCCACTGGATCATGGAAAAAGCAAGAGTACCAGAAAAACATCTACTTCTGCTTTATTTACTATACCAAAGCCATTGATTGTGTGGATCACAATAAACTGTGCAAAATTCTGAAAGAGATGGGAATACCAGACCACCTAACCTGCCTTTTGAGAAATCTGTATGCATATCAGGAAGCAACAGTTAGAATTGGACATGAAACAACAGACTGGTTGCAAATAGGAAAAGGAGTATGTTAAGGTTGTATACTGTCACCTTGTTTATTTAACTTATATGCAGAGTACATCATAAGAAATGCTGCACTGGAAGAAACACAAGCTGTAATTAAGACTGCTGAGAGAAATATCAATAACTCAGATATGCAGATGATATCACCCTTTGGGAAAAAGTGAAGAACAGCTAAAGAGCCTCTTGATGAAAGTAAAAGAGAATGAAAAAGTTGGCTTAAAGCTCAACATTCAGACAACAAAGATCATGGCATCCGGTCCCATCACTTCATGGGAAATAGATGAGGAAACAGTGGAAACAGTGTCAGACTTTATTTTTTAGGGCTCCAAAATCACTGCAGATGGTGACTGCAGCCAGGAAATTAAAAGATGCTTAATCCTTGGAAAAAAAGTTATGACCAACCTAGATAGTATATTCAAAAGCAGACACATTACTTTGCCAACTAAGGTCCATCTAGTCAAGGCTATGGTTTTTCCTGTGGTCATGTATGGGTGTGAGAGATGGACTGTGATGAAGGCTGAGTGAAAAAGATTTGATGCTTTTGAACTGTGGTGTTGGAGAAGACTCTTGAGAGTCCCTTGGACTCTGCAAGGAGATCCAACCAGTCTATTCTGAAGGAGATCAGCCCTGGGATTTCTTTGGAAGGAATGATGCTAAAGCTGAAACTCCAGTACTTTGGCCATGTCATGAGAAATGTTGACTCACTGGAAAATACTCTGATGCTGGGAGTGATTGGGGGCAGGAGGAGAAGGGGACGACTGAGGATGACGATGGCTGGATGGAATCACGGACTCAATGGACGTGATTCTGAGTGAACTCTGGGAGCTTGTGATGGACAGGAAGGCCTGGTGTGCTGTGATTCATGGGGTCGCAAAGAGTCGGACATGACTGAGGGGCTGAACTGAACTGAGAGTGGAGCTAGGGCTAGGTGAGGGTGAGGTAGGGGTGGGATAGGTGGGTTCAGGTTGGGTGGGGGAAGTGGGAAGAGGCCCTTTTGTCCCAGGTGTGCTTGGGGGTACAGGTAGACAGGTACACTCAGAAAACTGCACAAATAGGAAGAATAGGGGGCCTCACTCAGAATGTCGTGGGTCCTAAGGAGTAGTAGGCTACCAACAGGGGCACAACATTGACCAGAAATGACTGAGAACGTGGTTCTCCAAGTCAGCTAAGCCCAGACGTCCTTGTTTTCCGGTAACCTGAAGGAATACAGAGGTAATGGATCAGGCCAACGTGACTGATATTGTGAAACTCTCCAGGGTGATGGGAGATTGTATAACACAGGCACATGTCACTCAGCTGTCCATGGCAAGCGCTTCCAACCCTCTTCAGTGCTCTGCAGATAGGTCCTTGTCATGAACGAATGCCAAGATTTTGTAACCTTTGAGGATAAGTCACAGACTTAGAAGCACATGATTGATGAGCAAGTGAAAGAAAATAACCAGGACAAAGAAAGTTGGGTGCTTACCAAAACTGACCTTCCTGGAGAAGAAAGCATGTGCTTCTACATATGTGCAAGTTAGCTCTCAGGGATGTTAGTGTGTACACGTGCATGTGTGTGCACATGTGCACTCAGAAGCGACTGCCAGTATTCTTGTAATTAGGAGCTACTGATACAGACCTAGCCAGGTGACAGAAGTTGGATAGCAAAAACATGAAGGTCATAGGGAAAAGTACATAGATTGTAGCCAGCAGAAACATGGAGCCAGGGTACCAATCCCCATTATGTCACTGACTGAGCAAGTTCTAACTGGAGTCACCGTGCACCCAAGATATCTGACTGAAAGAAGAGGCAGGAAGAAACTGCCTGGGGGAGACCAGTGAGAGCGCACAGGAACCAAGACACAGAACAGGCTGCATCCCAGACACAGAGCCATGGTGGTGACACACAGCCCCTTGGACACCTGGCTACAAGGGCCTTTTCATCCTTCTTGAGTGCCAAGCATTCTTTCCCGACCTTGCCATGAGCAAGAGCAACTCTTGGCTTTTTTTGTGAGGTTTCACGAGGGATGAGCACTTCAGCATAAGCACCTGCTATCTGCATAGTCTTCCAGTTTGAAACGTCACTCTGCAGAATGCACATATTGGGTATCAGGTCTAGAGGATGGATGGCTTAGCTTGATCCTCTTGCTGATCACGGGCGCACAGGCTTGAGGGACTGGGCAGGCCTGGATGTATTCTCACATGGAAAACAGAATCACTTTCAAAAGGCCTCAATAGGGTAAATGGGCAGACGTGCATATCTCCAGCACCAATGAGTCATGGAGCTTAATATTCTCCTTAGCGTCTCACTGGCACGCATTTGAACAAGTTTCAGGGACTTTCCTCATGCAAGCAGATGTGGGGCCCTAAATTGAAAACCTTGGGGGAAAAAAGGGGGCGGGGCTAGCTTTATGGTTGGAAACTGTTGGAAACTAATATGACGCCTGGCAGAAGTGATAGGGGCATGGTCTATGGTTGTCAAAGTTTTGGATGGGCTCTCTTGATTTCCATGCACGTGGACAACGGTGATCACCATAGAAAGCACGTTATGATTTGACATTTAACTTGATTGGTGCAACTGAAGGCACATAATGATTTGACCTTTAACATGATTGGTGTAACTGAGCACATAACAATTTGACCTTTAACCTGATTGGTGCAACTATGAACAGTCCCTCCTAAACCCCTCCGGCTTTCATATATAAGCTGGGAGTTTGCAGCCATGAAGAGGAACTGCTTCCACGGAACCCCTGTTGAGTCTGGTTGTCTCTCGCTTGCTGACCAGGCTGGGTTGGTGGACAGCAGGCTCACCTCTCCTTGGGACCCATTGGCTTTGCTGAGGGAAGTTCCACTGCCTCTACTATTTCTGCGGAGTGCCCCTCCACAAGCAGAGGCTTGTTGTGGACTCAGGAGAATTTTCTGGGGTACACCAAGGACAGCTTTCAAAATGTTTCAGTGCCAGGCTCAAGTTTTGGCTCAGGCCTGTTGTGAGGTGTCATAAGCATGGGCAGCGTGTAGCTTTGTATCATGCAGGACCTGACATTTGGGCTCAGGGATTATCTGTTGGTGCCTGCACATGGGATGAAGCTTGCCTTGTCCAGTGCAGGGACTGAGCTGAGACGTGGGTTCTGAAGTATCTGGCATGGCCTTGAAGAAGGGCAGGACCCAGCCTGGTCAGCATAGGCACTGACATTAGACTCAGAAGTATTTGTCTGGGTGGAAGAAGTTAAGGACCCAGCCTGGCTCACTGCACAGACCAGGAGGAAGGCTCGGAAATGTTTGCAAGGGTCTTGCACGAGGCCTGGATCTAGCCTAGCTCAGTGCAGGTCCTTAAATGTTGTTCAGGTCATTTTCTGAGGATTCAATGGGCAGAATGAGGCCTTTTTCAGTACAGGGACTGAGATGCAGGCTCAAGGGTATTTGTTGGGGTCTTGCACAAGGGCAGGACTGAGCACAATCCGTGTCGGCATCACAACGTAGTTTCGGGAGTGTTTGTTGGGGTCTTGCACAGAGGCACGTCCAGCCTCTTTCAGTGCAGCAAGTGCAATGCGGAATCAGGAGTGTGTTTGGGATGGACTGACCAAGGGCAGAACACACCCTAGTTCAGTGACAGGATTGTAGGTCAGTGGCTTGAATCTGGCCAAGACTAGCCTGAGAATCAGAAAGAGGCTCAACAGTGTTGGCCAGCACCTTGAACAAGTGCAGGACTCATCCTAGATCAGGGCAGAGACAACTTTGTGGGCTGAGGAGTGTTTGTTGGGACTTGAATCAAGGCAGGGCCAAGCTTGCTTGAGTTCTAGGAGTGAGATATTGGCTCAAGCATGTTGGCCAGGGCCTGGAACCAGGACAGGACCCAGCACAATTCAATTTAGGGACCGCAGTGTGGGCCCAGGAACAATTATCTGGGGCCTGAAGAATGCTAGGACCCAGTATGAATTAAGAGAGGGACGGAAATGTGGGTCTGGGATATTTGTCGAAGGCTTGTGCAAGTACAGGCCCCATCTGGGTTCAGTTCAGTTACTGAGGTGGCTCATGAGTGTCTCATGGGGTCTGAACTAGTGCACAACTAGCCTGGGTCTGCAAACGGACCTAGATAAAGGCTCCAGAGTAGTTTCCAAGGGCATAGAATAAATGCATATCCAGTTTGCTTCCATTCAAGAGCACAGATGTGCACTAGATTGTGTTGCACATGTCTTGCCCAAGGGCAAGACCCAGCCTGACTCAGTGAACGGACCTAGAGCTGGGCCCAGGAGTATTTTTGGAAGCTTGGACGACAGAAGCACATGGAGGATTGTTTGCAGGGGCTTGAACCAATGCAAGATTCAGCCTGATTCATGGCAGGGATCTAGAGTCCTAGGGCTCAGGATTTTTGTCAGGATGTTGCTCAAAGGCATGACCCAGCCTTCTTCAGTGCAACACATGGGATATGGGATGGCCTGTGTTTCCTGGGGAATCAAACAATGGCAGTTCATACCTTAGGTCCGAGGCATGGAGCTGCTTGTCAATTCAGGACTGCTTGCTGGTGAGCTGAAAGGTTGGGAACAAGCATGAGAGTCAGATACAGGCTCAGCTAGTTGACTGAGGCCTTGAATAAGAATAGGACCCAGCCTGAGTCATGTCAGGGACAGAGGTGTGGGCACCAGAGTGTTTCTTGGGGGCATAAACAAAGACCGGACCCAGCATGATTCAGTGCAGGAAATGAGATGTGAGCTCAGAAGTGTCTGTCGGAGGCTTGAACAGAGGCAGGGCCCCACTGGGTTCAGGGCAGGGCCCATGATGTGGGCTCAAGAGTATTTGCTCATGTGCACCACTGGCAGGTCCCAAAATGCTTCAGCACCAGGCTCAATATGTGTGTTCAGGCCTTTTATTAGAGGTCATGAGCATGGGCAGTACTTAAAATCATAGCGTGCATGACCCGACATTTCGGCTCAGGGTTGTCTGTCGCTGCCTGCACATGGGAAAAAGCTAACTTGGTTCACTACAGCGACTGATACCGAGACGTGGATTCCAAAGTATCTTTCATGGCCTTCAAGAAGGGCAGGATCCAGCTTGGTCAGTGAAAGTACCGAAATGAGGCTCAGGAGAATTTGTCAGGGTGAAAGAAATGCAGGACTAAGCCTGGTTCCCAGCAGAGACAGAGAATGAGGGGAGGGAATGTTTGCAATACTCTTGCAGAAGGCCTTAACCCAGCCTGGGTCAGGGAAGGTCCTTAGATGTCGAATCAGGAGTATGCGCGGAGGCGTCAAGATGAGCAGCACCGTAACCTGTTTCATTACAGGAAACGAGAGGTGGGCTTAGGGGTATTTGTCAGTGTCTTGAACAAGGGCAGGACTAAACATGGTCCCCAAAGGGATCAGAATGTGGGCTCAGGAATGTTTGTTGGGGCCTTGCACAGAGGCACGTCGAGCCTCTTTCAGTGCAGTGAGTGCACTGCAGGATCGGGACTGTTTCCTAGGCGGACTGACCAATCAGAGGACATACTCGACTTTAGAGGCAAGGAGGCAGCTGTGGGCTCAGGACTGTAGGTCGATGGCTTGAATCTGGCCAAGACTAGCCTGAGAATCAGAGAGAGGCTCAATAGTGTTGGCTGGCACCTTGAACAAGTGCAGGACCCATCCTAGGTCAGGGCAGAGACAATGTTGTTGGCTCAGAGTATTTGTTGTGGCTTGAATCAAAGCTGGGTCCAGCCTGCTTGAGTGTTGGAAATGAGATATGGACTTGAGTGTTGGCCTGGGCATGGAAGAAGGGAAGGAATCATCAGAATTCAGTTCAGGGACCACGATGTGGGCTCAAGAGTGATTTTCTGGGGATTGAATAAGGCCAGGTCCCAGTCTGGATCAGTAGAGAGACCGAAATGTGGGATCAGGGATATTTGGCGAGGGCTTGTGAAAGTACATGGCCCACCCGGATTCAGTGCAGGGACTTTAGATGGGCTCATGAGTATCTTGTGAGGTCTGAACAAGCGCTCGACTAGCCTTGACCAGTGAATGGACCTAGATGTGGGCTCCAGAGTTCTTTTCAGGAGCATGAACAAGTGCAGGATACAACTGATTCCATTCAGGAACACAGATGTGTGCCCAGAAGTGTTGTAGGTGCCTTGCACAAGTGCAGGACCCAGCCTGATTCAGTGAATGGACATAGACTGGGACCAGAAGTATTTTGGGGAAGCCTGAAATACCAACAGGTTCTGAGGAAACAGAGGCAGGGCCCCACTGGGTTCAGGGCAGGGCCCATGATGTGGGCTCAAGAGTATTTGCTCATGTGCACCACTGGCAGGTCCCAAAATGCTTCAGCACCAGGCTCAATATGTGTGTTCAGGCCTTTTATTAGAGGTCATGAGCATGGGCAGTACTTAAAATCATAGCGTGCATGACCCGACATTTCGGCTCAGGGTTGTCTGTCGCTGCCTGCACATGGGAAAAAGCTAACTTGGTTCACTACAGCGACTGATACCGAGACGTGGATTCCAAAGTATCTTTCATGGCCTTCAAGAAGGGCAGGATCCAGCTTGGTCAGTGAAAGTACCGAAATGAGGCTCAGGAGAATTTGTCAGGGTGAAAGAAATGCAGGACTAAGCCTGGTTCCCAGCAGAGACAGAGAATGAGGGGAGGGAATGTTTGCAATACTCTTGCAGAAGGCCTTAACCCAGCCTGGGTCAGGGAAGGTCCTTAGATGTCGAATCAGGAGTATGCGCGGAGGCGTCAAGATGAGCAGCACCGTAACCTGTTTCATTACAGGAAACGAGAGGTGGGCTTAGGGGTATTTGTCAGTGTCTTGAACAAGGGCAGGACTAAACATGGTCCCCAAAGGGATCAGAATGTGGGCTCAGGAATGTTTGTTGGGGCCTTGCACAGAGGCACGTCGAGCCTCTTTCAGTGCAGTGAGTGCACTGCAGGATCGGGACTGTTTCCTAGGCGGACTGACCAATCAGAGGACATACTCGACTTTAGAGGCAAGGAGGCAGCTGTGGGCTCAGGACTGTAGGTCGATGGCTTGAATCTGGCCAAGACTAGCCTGAGAATCAGAGAGAGGCTCAATAGTGTTGGCTGGCACCTTGAACAAGTGCAGGACCCATCCTAGGTCAGGGCAGAGACAATGTTGTTGGCTCAGAGTATTTGTTGTGGCTTGAATCAAAGCTGGGTCCAGCCTGCTTGAGTGTGGAAATGAGATATGGACTTGAGTGTTGGCCTGGGCATGGAAGAAGGGAAGGAATCATCAGAATTCAGTTCAGGGACCACGATGTGGGCTCAAGAGTGATTTTCTGGGGATTGAATAAGGCCAGGTCCCAGTCTGGATCAGTAGAGAGACCGAAATGTGGGATCAGGGATATTTGGCGAGGGCTTGTGAAAGTACATGGCCCACCCGGATTCAGTGCAGGGACTTTAGATGGGCTCATGAGTATCTTGTGAGGTCTGAACAAGCGCTCGACTAGCCTTGACCAGTGAATGGACCTAGATGTGGGCTCCAGAGTTCTTTTCAGGAGCATGAACAAGTGCAGGATACAACTGATTCCATTCAGGAACACAGATGTGTGCCCAGAAGTGTTGTAGGTGCCTTGCACAAGTGCAGGACCCAGCCTGATTCAGTGAATGGACATAGACTGGGACCAGAAGTATTTTGGGGAAGCCTGAAATACCAACAGGTTCTGAGGAGTGTTTGCCAGAGGCTTGAACCAGTGCAAGATTCAACCTAGTTCACGGCAGGGACCTAGATTCCTTGTGCTCAGGAGTGATTGTTGGGGTCTTGTTCAAAGTCATGACACAGCCTTCTTCAGTGCAGCGCGTGGGATGTGGGAACGCCTGTGTTTCCTGGGGGACTGAACAATGGCAGTGCACACCTCAAGTCTGAGGCGTAGAGCTACTTGTCAGCTAAATATCGCTTGCTGGTGGCTCAAATAAGGCTGGGAACTAGCACGTACATCAAAAAGAGGCTCAGCTGTGTCAGCTGGAGACTTGAATAAAGGCAGGACGAGCCCATTTCATGGCAAGGATAAAGATATGGGAACAGCATTGTGTCTTGGCGATGAAACAAAGGTCAGACCCAGCATGATTCAGTGCAGGAACCGAGATATTAGCTCAGCAGTGTTTGTTCAGGGCTTAACAGAGTCACAGCCATGTCAGGTTCAGCGCAAGACCCATGATGTGGGCTCAGGAGCATTTGTTGGGGTGCACCAGAAGCAGTCCCAAAAGGCTTCAATGCCAGGCTCAAGATGTGGGCTCAGTCCTGTTATTAGGGATCATGAGCATGTGCAGCACTTAACCTCATGTGCATGTCCTGACATTTAAGCTCAGGGTTGTCTGTCTGTGCCTGCACATGGGAAGTAGCTAGCCTAGTTCAGTGCAGGGACCTAGACTGAGAAGTGGGCTCTGAAGTATCTTTCATGGCCTTGACGCAGGGCAAGACCCATTCTTGTCAGTGTAAGCACGGAAATGAGGCTTGGAGAAATTGTCAGTGTGAAGAAAGTACAGGACCCAGCCTGGCTCACTGCAGAGACCGGGAGGGATTCTTGTTTGTGTTGGCAAGGGTCAGCCATGAAGCCGGTACCCTGCCTGGGTGAGTGGAGGTCGTTAGATGTGGATTTAGGAGTATCTGCTGGGGAGTCATGATGGGCAGGACGCAGCCTGCTTCAGTACAGAGACCAAGATGCAGGCTCAGGTGTATTTGCTGGGGTGTTGAAGCAGATCAGGACAGAGCAAGGTCCGTGTAGAGACTGAAGCTGTGGCTCGGGAGTGTGTGTTGTGGTCTTACACAGAGGCACATCGAGCCTCCTTCACTACAGTGAGTGCAATGCGGGTTGGGAGTGTTTCCTGGGCGGACTGAAAGGGCTACACACACCATACTTCAGATGTACCAAGCTGGCTGTGGGATTAGGACAGTAGGTTGTTGGCTTAAATCTGGCAAGGAATAGCCTGAGCCTCAGAGAAAGGCTCAGCAGTCTTGGCCAGCACCTTGAACAAGTGCGAGACCCATCCAAGGTCAGGGCACAGACAACACTGTGGGCTCAGGAGTGTTTGTCAGGCCTTGAATCAAAGCAGGGACCTGCCTACTTGAGTTCTGGAAGTGAGATATGGGCTCAACAGTGTTGGCCGGGGCATGGAACCTGTGTAGAACTGAGCAGAATTCAGTTCAGAGACCACAGTGTGGGCTCAGGAGTGATTGTCTGGGGCTTGAAGAATGCCAGGACCGGTCTGGATCAGTAGAGGACCAAAATGTCAGCTCAGGGATATTTGTTGAAGGTTTGTGAAAGTATAGGACCTACCCGGGTTCAGTGCAGGGCCCATCATGTTGGCTCAAAAACATTTGCTGGGTGGCACCAGGGGCAGCTGTCAAAATGCTTAGAAACCAGACTCAAAATGTGGGTTCAGGCCTGTTATTAGGGGTCATGAGCCTTGACAGCACTTGGCCTCATGGCATGCAGGATCTGACCTTTGGGCTCAGGGTTTTCCATCGGTACCTGAACAAGGGAAGAAGTTAGACTGGTTCAGTGCAGGGACCAAGAATGAGACGTGGGTTTCAAGATATTTGCCGTGGCCTTGACAAAGGGCAGGACCCAGCCTGGTCAGTGTAAGCTCCAAAATGAGGCTCAGGAGTATTTGTCATGGTGGAAGAAGTTCAGGACCCAGCCTGGTTCACTGCATAGACCAGGAGGGAGGCTCGGAAATGTTTGCAAGGGTCTTGCACGAGGCCTGGACCCAGCTTGGGTCAGTGCAGATCCTTAGATGTTGATTTGGGTGTATCCACTGAGGCTTCAAGATGCAGCAATTAGCCTGCTTCAGTACAGGGATTGAAATGCGGGCTCAGGGGTATTTGTTGTGGTCTTGATCAAGGGCAAGACTGAGCATGGTCCACATAAGGATCACAATTTGGGGGCTCGAGAGTATTTGTTGGGATCTTGCACAGAAGCACATCTAGCCTCTTTCAGTGAACTGATTGCTATGAGGGATCGGGAGTGTTTCCTGGGCAGACTGACCAAGGGCAGAACACACCCTAGTTCAGAGACAGGGAGCAGGTTGTAGGCTCAGGATTGTAGGTCATTGGTTTGAATCTGGCCAAGACTATCCTGAGAGACAGAGAGAGGGAGAAGCTCAGCAGTGTTGGCCAGCACCTTCAACCAGTGTAGGACCTACCCTAGGTCTGGGCAGAGACAATGTTGTTGGCTCAGAGTGTTTGTTGGGGCTTGAATCAAGGCTGGGTCCAGCCTGCTTGAGTGTTGGGAATGAGATAGTGCTTAAGTGTTGGCCTGGGCATGGAAGAAGGGAAGGAATCATCAGAATTCAGTTCAGGGACCGCGATGTGGGCTCAGGAGCGATGATCTGGGGCCTGAAGAAGGTCATGACCCAGTCTGGATCAGTAGAGGGACCAAAATGTGGGCTCAGGGATATTTGGTGAAGGCCCCACCTTGATTTAGTTCAGGGACTTGAGTGGGCTCATAAGTGTCTAATGAAATCTGAACAAGTGCTCGACTAGCCTGGACCAATGAATGGATCTAGATATGGGTTCCAGAGTTCTTTCCAAGGGCATGAACAAGCACAGGATACACCTTTCTTTTGTTCAGGAACACAGATGTGCACCCAGGAGTGTTGTAGGTGCCATGCACAAGTGAAGGACCCAGCCTGATTCACTGAAGGGACATAGACTGGGCCCTGAAGTATTTTGGGGAAGCCTGAGTGACTGACAGGTGCTGAGGAATGTTTGACAGAGGGTTGAATCAATGTAAGATTCAACCTGGTTCATGGCAAGGACCTAGATCCCTTGTGCTCAGGAGTGATTGTCAGGGTCTTGATCAAAGTCATGATGCAGCCTTCTTCAGTGCAGCTCGTGGGATGTGAGAATGCCCGTTTCCTGGGGGACTGAACAATGGTGGTGCACACCCTTGGTCCGAGGCGTGGAGCTACTTGTCGGCCCAGTATTGCTTGCTGGTGCCTCAAATAAGGCTGGGAACTAGCATGAATGTCAGATACAGGCTCAGCTATGTCAGTTGGGGCCTTGAATAAGTGCAGGACCCAGACTGTTTCATGTCAGAGACAAAGATCTAGGTGCAGCATTGTGTCTTAGGGATGAAAGAAAGGTCAGACCCAGCATGTTTCAGTGCAGTAACTGAGATATGTTTGTCAGGTTCTTAACAGAGTCACAGCCCTGCCAGGTTCAGGGCAAGGCCCATGATGTGGACTCAGGAGCATTTGCTGGAGTGCACCAGAAGCAGCTCCCAAAATGCTTCAGTGCCAGGCTCAAGATGTGGGCTCCATCTGTTATTAGGGGTCATGAGCATGGGCATCGCTTAGCCTCATGGTGTGCCTGACCTGCCAATTGGGCTTAAGGTTGTCTGTCAGTGTCTGCACATGGGAAGTAGCTAGCCTGAATCAGTGCAGGGACCTACACTGAGACGTGGGTTCCTAAGTATCTTTCATGGCCTTGAAGCAGGGGAAGACCCATTCTGGTCAGTGTAAGCATGGAAATCAGGCTCAGGAGAATTTGTCAGTGTGGAGAAAGTGCAGGATCCAGCCTGGCTCATTGCAGAGACTAGGAAGGATTTTCGTTCATGTTTGAGAGGGTCTGGCATAAAACTTGGACCCAGCCTGGGTCAGTGGATGTTCTTAGATGTTGATTCAAGAGTATCTGCTGAGGAGTCAAAATGGGCAGGACACAGCCTTCTTCAGTACAGGCACCGAGATGCGGGCTCAGGTGTATTTGTCATGGTCTTGAAGAAGGGCAGGACAGAGCAAGTTCCATGTAGGGACTGCAGTTATGACTAGGGAGTGTGTGTTGTGGTCTTGCACAGAGGCAGGTTGAGCCTCCTTCAGTACAGCGAGTGTGATTTCGGATCAGGAATGTTTCCTGGGCAGACTGACAAAGGGCAGGACACACAATACTTTAGATGCACCAAGCTGGCTGTGGTCTCAAGATTGTAGATCATTGGCTTGAATCTGGCCAGGACTAGCCTGAGGGTCAGAGACAGGCTCAGCAGTCTTGGCCGGCACCTTGAACAATTGCAGGACCCATCTTAGGTCATGGCGGAGACAACGCTCTGGGCTCTGGAGTATTTGTTGGGGCCTGAATCAAGGCATGGTCCTACTTGCTTGAGAACTGGGGATGAGATATGGGCTTAAGAGTTTTGGTTGTGGCATAGAATCAGTGCAGGACTCAGCACAAATCGTTTCAGGTAGTGCACTGTAGGCCCAGAAACGATATCTGGTGCTTGACTAAGGCAAGGATCCAGACTTGATTAATAGAGGAACCTAAATGTGGGCTTCAGAATATTTTTTTGAGGCTTGTGCAACTACAGCGCCCTTCTGGATTCAGTGCAAGGACCATAGGTGGGCTCATGGGTGTCTCACGATGTCTGAACAAGTGGACGACCTGCCTAGGACAGTGAAGGGACCTAGATGTGGGCTCCGGAGTTGTTTCCAGGAGCATGTACAAGCACAGGATCCAGCTTGCCTCAACTCTGGGAGACAGATGTGTGTTAAGGAATGTTGTAGGTGCCTTGCTCAAGGGCAGGACCCAGCCTGATTCAGTGAACGGACCTAGAGCTGGGTCCAGGTATATTTTTGGGAAGCCTGGACGACTGATGGGTGCTGAGGAGTGTTAGCCGGACGCGGGAACCAATGCAAGATTCAGCCTGGTCATGGCAGGTTCCTAGAGTCCTAGGGCTCAGGAGTGTTTGTCAGGGTCTTGCCAAAGGCCTGAACCAGCCTTCTTCAGTGCAGCACATGGGATTGGGATCGCCCGTGTTTCCTGGAGGACTGAACAATGGCAGTGCACACCATAGGTCCGAGGCATTGAGCTAATTGTCCGCCAAGTATTGCTTGCTGATGGCTTGAATAAGGCCGGGAACTAGCATGAGCATCAGATAAAGGCTCAGCTATGTTTGTCCGGGCCTTGAAAAAGTTCAGGACCCAGCCTGGGTTATGGCAGGAATGAAGATGCAGGCGCAGTAGTGTTTTTTGGGTATGTAAACAAAGGTCGGAACCAGCATGGTACAGTGTAGGGACTGAGATATGAGCTCAGGAGAGTTTGTTGGGTACTTGAACAGAGGCAGGGCCACACCAGGTTCAGGGCAAGGCCCATGATTTGGGTTCAGGAGCATTTGTTGGGGTGCACCAAAGGCAGCTCCCAAAATGCTTCAGCGCAGGTTCAAGATGTGGGTTCATGTCTGTTTTAGAGGTCATGAGCATGGGTAGCGCCTAGCCTCTTGGCATGCAGGACCCAACATTTGAGCTCAGGGTTGTCTGTTGGTGCCTGCATATGGGAAGAAACTAGCCTGGTTCAGTCCAGGGACCATGACTGAGTTCCAAAGTATCTTTCGTGGCCTTGAAGAAGGGCATGAACCAGTCTAGTTAGTGTAAGCACTGAAATGAGGCTCAGGATTATTTGTTGGGGTGGAAGAAGTGTAGGACCTAGCCTGCTGCAGTGCAGAAACCAGGAGGGAGCCTCAGGAATGTTTGCTAGGATTTGCACAAGACTGGACCCAGCCTGGGTCAGTGCAGGTCCTTAGATGTCAATTCAGGAATATCTGATGAGGCTTCAAGATGGGCAGAACGTAGCCTCCTTCAGTACAGGAACCGAGACATGGGTTGAGGAGTATTTGTCATGGTCTTGAACAAGTGCAGGACCAAGCATAGTCTGTGTAGGGATCACAATGTAGGCTCTCGAGTGTTCGCTGTGGTCTTGTACAAAGGCACGTGGCCCTTGTTCAGTGCAGCAAATGAGATGTCTGATCAGGACTGTTTCCTGAGGGATGACCAAGGGCTGGACGAACCTGGTTCAGAGGGATGGAGGGAGTTGTGGGCTCAGGCTTGTAGGTTGGTGGCTTGAATATGGCTAGGACTATACTGAGCATCAGAGAGAGGTTCAGAAGTATTGTTTGGCACCTTGAACAAGTGGAGGACCCATCCTAGGTCAGGGCAGAGACAACGTTGTGGGCTGAGGAGTGTTTGTCGGGGCTTGAATCAAGGCAGGGTCAAACTTGCTTGAGTTCTGGGAGTGAGATATGGGCTCAAGAGTGTTGGCTGAGGCATGGAACCAGTACAGGATGCAGCAGAATTCAAATGAGGTACTGCTATATGAGTCCATGAGCAATTGTCTGGGGCTTGAAGAAGGCCAGTACCCAGTCTAGGTCAGTAGAGGGACCAAAATGTGGGCTCAGATATACTTGTCATCGGCCTTTGCGAGTACAGAACCCATACTGGTTCATTACCTGGACCATATGTAGGCTCATGAGTCTCTCTCGGGGTCTGAGCAAGCACAGGACCAGCCTGGTTCTTCTAAGGGACCTAGATGCAGGCTAAGGAGTACTTTTAAGGGGCTTGAACAAGTGCAGGAACCAGCTTGGTTCTGTTTAGGGACACAGATATGCACTCAGGAGTTTTGTAAATGTCTTGCACAAGGGCATTACCCAGCCTGATTCAGTGAACGAACCTAGAATTTAGCCCAGGAGTATTTTTCAGAATCTTGGAAAATTGATGTGCGCTGAGGAGTGTTTGCTGATCGCTTGAATGAATGCTATATTCAGCTTGCATCACTGCAGTGATCTAGTGGTTGTCTCAGTGGAGGGATGATAAGTTCTGATATCTCTTCTGTGGAGTAGCGATAATAATAAACAGACTTTTCAGGACCCTCTGCCCTTTCATCTCAGAATGCTGTATCTTCAACTTGCCTGAAATTAGCAGTACCAATTGAAGCGACTGATGCTTGGCCTAGTCTGTACTTCAGGGCTTAACAGAAGCTTCAGGTTTAGGGCAGCAAACTAGTGATATTTTCTCCCCTCCGAACATTTCCTAAAGTGTTAGGATACAAGATGGAATAGGTGTTAGGACTTAGTGAGGGAACATGTTGCAGCCATCATTGAAATTCTGCATCAGCAATCATAGTTCCACATAGTTTTGCTGCTGCTGCTGCTAAGTCGCTTCAGTAATGTCCGACTTTGTGTATCCCCTTCAACGGAAGCCCACCAGGCCCCACTCCCAACCCCCACAACTCCACCCCTCCATCCCCACCCCCATCCCTTGGATTCTCCAGGCAAGAATACCGGAATGGGTTGCCATTTCCTTCTCCGATGTATGAAAGTGAAAGTGAAGTCACTCAGTCATGTCTGACTCTTTGTGACCCCATGGACTGCAGCCCACCAGACTCCTCCATTGGGATTTTCTAGGCAAGAGTAGTGGAGTGGGGTGCCATAGTTCTAGCAGCATGATTAAAAGCATATTTACTTTCTTCAGATGTTGACTGCTGGAATATGACTCCAACAGCCCGTGTAAGACTTCCTGTTGGGCACCGGTGCTTCTAGATACACACCAGCCCCTCTTCAACCCAGCACCTAGCTGCATTTACTATTTTAACGGTAGATACAAAGACTACCACGATGCCCATACCTATTGATCTACCTCATGGTCTACATGATCTGCAGACCATGTGCAAGAGGGATAATTTGTAAAGACTTCTTAATTTGCAATCTGTTCTCTTTGCCTATAGGTTCTGTGTCCATTTGGGACTTGCCAAGACCTGGTCTCTAGAATCTATGAAAAGAATATAAACCCTAGATTTATTGACTTATGCCTGAACCCTTACGGAAAATCAGTGCCAGTAGCTCATGGCCCTATACAACAAAACTCAAGGCAACACAAGATCTGAAACATCATTATCATTGTGCTGAAGTTTTGGGAAATGAAGTCTAGAAAAAAGAAATGTGAAAATATAAGAATTAATTATGTTGGACAGAGAGATTTACATTCCTCTTCTCTTCACTCTACTCCATCTATTTGCCTATTTCTTCTGCTTCAGGTATTGAATGATGGAAAAGAATGGATCTTTCTTTCTTTCTTTCTCTTTTATTTTTTTGGTTTAAAAAATGGTACTCCATGAATTGGGAGGTAGGCCAGATTTCTAGAGTTTAAGCTTTTTATCAATTTGTCCCTCTATGCTTTGACTCATCCCAGTCCACAATATCATAAATCTGTCTTATTCATAAGTGTACTTCTGTAATTTCAGAAAAAACTCTCTGTAGCAAAGAGACTGTGTAGGTTATTTTGTTTTGAAACAGATGCAGAAAAATACATGGTTAAAGTTTTCTTTAGCTCATAATACCTAACTTAATAGAGTAGTGAATAGGAAACCACTCCTGCTTTCTTGTCTGGAAATTCCCACAGACAGAGAAGCCAAGCAGCTTACATTCCACGGGTTTGCACAGTGAAACATGACTGAACAATTATGCATGTAGGGAGTGCAATGGAAGGCTCTGTGACTGAGATGCAATAACAACCTTGAAAACCCCATATATCTTCCTTATCTAGGAGCAGCAGGCCACTTCACAACTTGAACAGATCTCTCAAAGCACTAGAGACCCACAAGAACTCATCTCCCAAGTATAAGTTGCTCTGCTTCCTGTGTTTGCCATGCTATTATGTTTACTTTTATGTCACAAATAAAGGAAGTTTTTGATTCAGTTGTATTCCTCAATTATTTCTATAGCAAGAATGTGAATCTCCCACATATTCCTTTCTCCAAGCTAATAGACTCTGTCCAAGAATGTATCAAGAAGGCTGAAAGTCCGTTTTCTGAAGGTGTTCCCAAGTCTTAGTGAAGTTTTCATAGGCTTTTGACATATTTGACTATTTCATACTGTAATAAGACTGATAAGAAGTCATGAGGTCAGTCACAATTGCCTTCATGAGAAACACATCAGAAGTACGGCTGGAGGTATCTGAGTGCTCAGGAGAAGCTGATATTAGGAAGATGAAAGTACGGAATCCACAGTGACATATGTGAAGGTGCCAGAAGCAATTGGCTAGACTGATTGATTGCTATAGTAAAACAAAGGGATGGCCAGTAGGGTCAAAAGCGATCCTGTCAAGTGTCTAAACAAGAAGTTGAAACCTGTGTTTTACACTCCAGAGCAAGCAGGATCATCAGCAGTAAGGGGAAGATTTAAAGAGAACTAGCTGGGAGAAATAGGGTCTTATTGATATCTCTGACAAATAAACTATGTACAAATGTTGCTGGTTTCTCCTCAGAGCTTCACCCACACTGTTATGTTAATTAGCCAACTCACAGTCCACTTTCCCATGGCCTTTCTTTATTTACAACAGTCCTCAGCAGCTTGGCATGTCTGGACTTCTGCATTGTATCTCCCTTTACATTCACTTGTGCAAGTCTGGCAGAGGAGGAGTTACTATAAAATGGTCCATACTTAGAGGCAGGAAGTCATTCAGCACAATCAGTGTAGTTGGAGAACTGAGAGCAAAGTCCTAACACAAAAATGTGGCTTCCAAGTTATTGCTATCTAAATTTTGTGCAACAAGAGATGCATTCAAAGATAAAGATAGAGAAATCCCCAATAGGTGTTTATATGACCTCATAATTGAAATATGAGCATTACAGGATATGCCAACAAACCTCTCATCCTTATCCACTGGGAAATGGAATGGAAACCACAGTTATAGAAAACTAACCATACTAAACACGTAGATCATAGCCTTGTCTAAATCAGTGAAACTATGAGCCAAGCCATGTACAGCCATTCAAAAGGGACTGGTCATGGTGGAGAGTTCTGACAAAATGTGGCCCACTAGAGAAGGGAACGACAAATCACTTCAGTATTCTTGCCTTGAGAACCTCATGAATGATATGAAAATGCAAATAAATAGGACGCTGAAAGATGAACTTCCCAGGTCACTAGGTGCCAAATATGCTTGGAAAAAAAGACATAGGTTTGTAACACTGTATGGAAGGCAATGATGAAAAGCATTCCCACAACGAGCTGCAAAAAGGCAAATGGTTGTCTGGGAAGACCTTTTGAATAGCTGAGTAAATAAGAGAAGTGAAAAACAATGAAGAAAGGAAAGCTGTATCCACCTGAATAGAGAGTTTCTAAGCATAGCAAGGAAAGATAATATAACCTTCCTAAGCATTCAATGCCAAGAAAGGAGGAAAACCATAGACTGAGAAACACTAGAGATCTCTTCATGAAGGTATACATATCAAGGGAATATTTTATGCAAAGAGGGGCACAATAAAAAACAAAAATAGTATGGACCTAACAGAAGCAGAAAATACTAAATGCTGGCAAGAATACACAGAAGAACTATTGATAATGACCAAAATAACCACTATAGTGTGTTCATTCACCTAGAGCCAGACTTCCTGGAGTGACTTGGCCCTAAGGAACAACCAATAAGAACAAAACTAGTAGAGGTGATGGAATTCTGGCTGAACTATTTGAAATCCTAAGTGTTGAGGCTTTGAAAGTGCTGCATTCAGTAGGCCAGTAGACTTGGAAAACTCAGCACTGTCCACAGTACTGGAAAAGATCAGCGTTTACTCCTATCCCAAAGAAACTGTATGTCAAAGAATGTTCAGACTACCAACAAACGCACTCATCTCACAAGCTAGCAAAGGAATGCTCAAAGTCTCCAAATCTTTAACAGCAAGTGAACCAAGAACTTCTAGATGCTCAAGCAGGATTTAGAAAAGGCAGAGGCACTAGAGAGCAAATTGACAACATCCACTGCAAAGATAAAGCAAGAAAATTCCAGTAAAACACGCAGTTCTCCTTCACTGAGAGCTTCAAGATAGGCAGAACGTAGCCTGCTTCAGTACAGGGACCGAGATGTGGGCTCAGGAGTATTTGTCATTGTCTTGAACAAGGGCAGGACCGAGCATGGTCTGTGTAGGTATTGCAGTGTAGGCTTGGGAGTGTTTGTTGGGGTCTTGCACAAAGGCATGTGGACCCTGTTCAGTGCAGCGAGTGAGATGTCGGATCGGGACTGTTTCTGGGGGATTGACCAGGGGCAGGACATACTTAGTTCAGAGGGAAGGAATGAGTTGTGGGCTCAGGATTGTAGGTCGGTGGCTTGAATATGGCCAGAACTAGCCTGAGAGTCAGAGAGGTTCAGCAGTATCGGTTGGCACCTTGAACAAGTGCAGGACCCATCCTAGGTCAGGGCAGAGACGACGTTGTGGGCTCAGGAATGTTTGTCAGGGCTTGAATCAAGGCATGGTCCAGCCTGCTTGAGTTCTGGGAGTGAAATGTGGGCTCAACAGTGTTGGTCGGAGCAAGGAACCGGTACAGGATGCAGCAGAATTCAGTTGAGGTACCATGATACCTCAATTGTCTGGGGCTTGAAGAAGGCCAGGACCCAGTCTGGATCAGTAAAGGGACCGAAATGTGGGCTCAGGTATACTTGTCGTGGGCCTATGCAAGACCTACCCTGGTTCAGTACCTGTACTTTGTGTAGGCTCATGAGTGTCTCTCTGGGTCTGAGCAAGCTCAGAACCAGCCTGGTTCATCAAAAGGGACCTAGATATGGGCTAAGGAGTAGTTTTCAGGGGCTTGAACAAGCACAGAATCCAGGTTGTTTCCATTTAGGGACACAGATATGCACTCAGGAGTTTTGTCGGTGTCTTGCACAAGGGCATTACCCACCCTGATCAGTGAATGGACCTAGATGTTGGCCCAGGAGTATTTTTCAGAAGCTTGGAAAACTGATGTGTGCTGAGGAGTGTTTGCCGTTTTCTTGAACAAACGCAAGATTCAGCCTGGTTCACTGCAGCGACCTAGTAGTTGTTCAGTGGAGGAGTGATTAGATATCTCTTCTGTGGAGTAGCCATAATAATAAACAGACTTTTCAGGACCCTCTGCCCTTTTGTCTCAGAATGCTGTACCTTCAACTTGCCTGAAATTAGCAGTACCAATTGAAGAGACTGATGCTTGGCCTAGTCCCTACATCAGGACTTAACAGCAGCTTCAGGTTCAGGGCAGCAAACTAGTGGTATTTTCTCCTCCCTGAACATTTCTTGAAGTGTTAGGGATACAAGATGGAGTAGGTGTTAGGACCTAGTGAGGTAACATGTTGCAGCCGTCCTTGAAATTCTGCATCAACAGCCATAGTTCCGCATAGTTTTGCTGCTGCTGATGCTAAGTCGCTTCAGTCATGTCTGACTCTGTGCAACCCTATCGACGGAAGCCCACCAGGCCCCCCGGTCCGTGGGATTCTCCAGGCAAGAACACTGGAGTGGATTGCCATTTCCTTCTCCCATGTATGAAAGTGAAAAGTAAAAGTGAAGTCACTCAGTCCTGTCCGACTCTTTGCGACACCATGGACTGCAGCTCACCAGACTCCTCCATCCATGGGATTTTCTAGGCAAGAGTCCTGGAGTGGGGTGCCATAGTTCTAGCAGCATGATTAAAAGCATATTTACTTTCTTCAGATGTTCACTGATGGAATTTGACACTAACAGCCCCTGTAAGACTTCCTGTTGGGCATCGGTCCTTCTAGATACACACCAGCCCCTCTTCAATCCAGCACCTGGCTGTATTTATTATTTTAACTGTAGACACAAAGACTACCATGGTATCTCATAGCTATTGATCTACTTCATGATCTGCATGATCTGCAGACCATGTGCAAGAAGGATAAGTTGTTAGAACTTCTTAATCTGCAATTGGTTCTCTATGCCTATAGGTTTTGTATCCATTTGGGACTTGTCAAGACCTGGTCTCTAGAATCTATGACAAAGAATATAAACCCTAGATATATTGACTTATGCATGGAGTCCTTAGGGAAAATAGGTGCCAGTAGCTCATGGGCCCATACTACCATCCCCAAGGCAACACAAGATCTGCAACATCATTATCATTGTGCGGAAGTTTTGGGAGATGAAGTCTAGAAAAA
>SJYC01110120.1:0-31646 GCA_006408675.1 Madoqua kirkii
TTGGAGCCCCCCAAAATAAAGTCTGACACTGTTTCCCCATCTATTTTCCATGAAGTGATATGTCTATACATTTTAGGAAAGCATAGATATGGAGGCCAAAGATCTGGAAATTGGTTTGCTTGAAACTATCCACACTTGTGTGCCCCTTGGAAAGTCTCCATGTGTTGTCAATTATTGGTACTCAGTGCCCTGACTTGAAGACTATCAAGCCTCTCCTCTTTAACAGCTGACACTTGGTACCTACTGTGTGCCAAGTGCATTGACTGTATGAAGTAGCTACTATTCTTAACCCCACTTTACAATAATGGAACTGATCCACAGAGAGGTTATATGACTTGTCCAAAGTGTCACATCCAGTAAATGGGCAACAGGGAGGTAAACCCAGACACTGTGGCTCCAGTGCCCGGGTTCATAAGCACTGGAATTTTCAGTGCTTTAAAATGAGAAAAAGAAAAACAGTGGAAGAGCAGATCTAGGCATATGAGAGGAGAACTTCTGTTCATGTAAAATTGTTAATGGTTGGGAAGCAAAGAAAAATAATGGTTTTTTTCAGTGTATCAGTGAATAAACTCTACATGTATTAATAAAACATACAGTATTGCCTTTTTCTGTACTCTGCTAAAATACCATAGTACTTCATGTCAGTAAAATTAAAATTAACACATTTTTATTTCTTTAATTTCTAATTAACAATTTGTTCTCATTTAATTAGTAATGTGCTGTAATGTTATCTGAAAACCTCTTATAGTCTGCAAATTCTACTTAACCAGTTAAAACATTCTGTTTTTAGTGAGGATGACACTGTTTTTACAGTGATAGCACAGAAGAAATATTGCATGTAATAATGGTAATGATTTCAAACTTACATAACTCATTCCACCTAAAAGCATCCAGAAAGTGTTTCTCATAAAAAAAAGAAACTATAAACATCACTAAAGTGATGACCTCTTTTAGTGAAGATTGTGATTGTAATATTCCCATTTACTGCAGAAAAGAAAACTATTGTTATATTTTAAGAGGTATTTTGAGTAGTTCCGTGCAATTTTTAATATTTTTAATAATTAGATTATGTAATAAACACACCAGAATACTCAGGAGATTTTGTTCTGCAAGATGATTTACTTTCTAATCATAAGAATCTCTCTCATTTCTTCTTTCATCTGTTTTTGCTTCATTCCCAGTGGTGGAAATTTACATTGTTCTTAAAACTAGCAAGCCTAGAAAACAGAGCACTAAACTCTGACTTAGCAACCCCTGTGTCTGGGGAAGGTACTTGGACTGTCTAGCCTTGGACACACTTCCAGGAAAGTGTGGCCACATAATTCCCAACAGAATCAAGAGGAAGGGAGCTTCCAAAAAATTAAAAGGCAAAAAAAAAAAAAAAGGCATTGTGGTGTACTTTTCAATAACATGTTCTTCATGTTGTTTGTGTAATTAACAATGTTTTCAGTTCAGTTCAGTCGCTTGGTCATGTCTGACTCTTTGCAACCTGATGAACCACAACACACCAGGCCCTCCTGGTGTGTTCCAAACAGTTCCTGGAGTTTACTCAAACTCATGTCCATTATGAAGAAGGAAATGGCAACCCACTCCAGTACTCTTGCCTAGAGAATTCTATACACAGAGGAACTTGGTGGGCTACAGTCCATGGAGTGGCACAGAGTTGGACATGACTGAAGTGACTTAGCATTCATGCATGCAGTGGAGAAGGAAATGGCAATCCACTCCAGTATTCTTGGCTGGAGAATCCCAAGGACAGAGGAGCTGGGTGGGATGCCATCTATGGGGTCGCACAGAGTCAGACACGACTGCTGCGACTTAGCAGCAGCAGCAGCATATCCATAAGTCAGTGATGCCATCCAACCATCTCATTCTCTGTTACTCCCTTCTCCTCCTGCCCTCAATCTTTCCCAGCATCAGGGTCTTTACAAATGAGTCAGCTCTTCTCATCAGGTGGCCAAAGTATCGGAGTTTCAGTTTCAGCATCCGTCCTTGCAATGAATATTCAGGGCTGATTTCCTTTAGGATGGACTTGTTGGATCTCCTTGCAGTCCAAGGGACTCTCAAGAGTCTTATCCAACACCACAGTTCAAAAGCATCAGTTCTTTGGTGCTCAGCTTTCTTTATAGTCCAACTCTCATGACCATTGGAAAAACCATAGCCTTCACTAGACGGACCTTTGTTGGCAAAGTAATGTCTCTGCTTTTTAATATGCTGTCTAGGGTGGTCATAACTTTTCTTCCAAGGAGTAAGCGTCTTTTCATGGCTGAAGTCACCATCTGCAGTGATTTTGGAGTCCACCCAAAATAAAGTCAGCCACTGTTTCCACTGTTTTTCCATCTATTTGCCATGAAATGATAGGACCAGATGCCATGATCTTAGTTTTCTAAATGCTGAGCCTTAAGCCAACTTTTTCACTCTCCTCTTTCACTTTCATCAAGATGCTCTTTAGTTCTTCTTCACTTTCTGCCATAAGGGTGGTGTCATCTGCATATCTGAGGTTATTGATATTTCTCCTGGCAGTCTTGATTCTAGCTTGTGCTTCTTCCAGCCCAGCATTTCTCATGATGCATTTCTCTCTGCATATAAGTTAAGTAAGCAGGGTGACAGTATACAGCCTTGACATACTCCTTTTCCTGTTTGGAACCAGTCTGTTGTTCCATGTCCAGCTGTAACTGTTGCTTCCTGACTTCCATACAGGTTTCTCAAGAGGCAGGTCAGATGATCTGGTATTCCCATCTCTTTCAGAATTTTCCACAGTTTATTGTGATCCACACAGTCAAAGATTTTGACATAGTCAGTAAAGCAGAAATAGATGTGAACTCTCTTGCTTTTTTGATGATGTTGGCAATTTGATCTCTGGTTCCTCTAGCGTTGTTTTAGCAAATAGCAAAATTAAAATAATTTGCAAAAAATTATTTTTTTTCTTAAATAGTATTTCAGTTATCAAAGACTGAGATTCATGTTTTTGTCTTCCTTTAGGCTCCCATCTCTGCTCATTTCTAATGAGACTTCACATTTAGCAACCACTACGTAATGGGAAGTAAATTGTGGTTAATGCCCAGTCTCAACTGATAATCCAAGAGGATTTTACACTTTACATTAAATAACATTCTTCCTCATTTTGAGCTGAAAATGACAGAAGACCACAAAGTGGTACTTTCTCAGTCTCCTTTATCATCCTTGACTAAAGTCACAGACATATCACAGCAAGGCAATCCCGAAGACACCTTCAATGGAGATACCATTCAGTCAACTTACAAATATATTTCAAATGGCTTACCAAGGTAAGAAGCAACAACTTAAACTTTTTTATTACTTATTATTATTATTTCAGCAGCTTAGACAATTCTGATGGGGATAAAAGTGCTTTTAAAGGTTAGCTCTTTTATGTAAATTCTCTGTATATAGTAAAGACTGTATCGATAAAAATTTTGAGATGTGATGGGCTTTCATTTTGAGCTGAAAATGACAGAAGACCACAAAGTGGTACTTTCTCAGTCTCCTTTATCATCCTTGACTAAAGTCACAGACATATCACAGCAAGGCAATCCCGAAGACACCTTCAATGGAGATACCATTCAGTCAACTTACAAATATATTTCAAATGGCTTACCAAGGTAAGAAGCAACAACTTAAACTTTTTTATTACTTATTATTATTATTTCAGCAGCTTAGACAATTCTGATGGGGATAAAAGTGCTTTTAAAGGTTAGCTCTTTTATGTAAATTCTCTGTATATAGTAAAGACTGTATCGATAAAAATTTTGAGATGTGATGGGCTGCCAAGATTGTTACCTAGGTTAGAACCTTTCCATTTGTTTGTTGTTGGTGGTTTTTTTTTCTGTTTTCTGGGAATAAAAAAGATAGATGATGCAATAAACATAAATTATTCCTAGAGCCTGACTTGGACAGGTAGGATAGCGATGATAACAGTAATGGCAAGGCAGGCAATATTTGCTATTTTCCAGCCACCATACTCAGAGAAGGCAATGGCAACCCACTCCAGTACTCTTCCTGGAGAATCCGCGGGATGGGGGAGCCTGGTGGGCTGCCATGTATGGGGTCACACACAGTTGGACATGACTGAAACAGTGCAACAGCAGCAGCAGTCAGCATGCTAAGTGCTTAACCTGTGTTATATTTATTTAGTTCTTAAAAAGAACTTTGAGAGGAATGTAAGGCAGATGGTATTTTAGTCATCTCCATTTTATAAATGAGGAAACAAAGACATAGAGAGGTTAATATCACACAGCTGGAAGGTAAATTGTGTTAGTTGCTCAGTCCTGTCTGATTCTTTGCAACCCCATGGACTGTAGCCTGCCAGGCTTCTCTGTTCATGGGATTCTCCAGGTAGGAATACTGGAGTGGGTTGCCATTTCCTTCTCTAGGGGATCTTCCTGACCCAGGGATTGGACCCAGGTTTCCCTCATTACAGGCAGATTCTTTAGAGTCTGAGCCACCAGGGTAAGTAGAGAAGGTAAAGTTTGAACCCGGTTAGCTCTAACTCCAGAGATAAAACTCTTAACTATAATACTCTACCACACTTCTCAGAAATATAAAGCAGAAGAGACAGAGATATTTTTCCTGTGTTTTTTTCTCAATTAGAAAGTGAAAGAACAGAGACTTTCGTGGTAGTCCAGTGGCTAAGACTCCATGCTCCCAGTGCAGGGGGCTTGAGTTCAGTCTCTGGTCGGGGAACTTGATCCCACTTGCTGCAACTTAGAAAAAAAAGGTCCCACCATAAATAAGACCTGGTACAACCAAAGAAATAAATATTAAAAAAATAAAAAAGAAAGTGAAGGAACAAAAACGTATCTGTCAGGTATTGATAAACTGTTGTCTGGCTAAATGTGATGCCATAGGTTTTATGTTTAAAAGGAAATGTAGATTATAAAACTATTGAAGAAAGTATTCTTAAATTAGGGATTGTGTTAATCTCCTTAGATATGGTATCTCCTGTTGATATCTTTGAAGAGTTTGATTTTCTTTTTAATCTGTTACTAAGTTTTTAGGTGAAAGCGAAATATAGATTTTCAGCCGACCTTTGTTTTGCCTTATTCCTCTAAGTTATGAGTGCATGTTAGCAATGTATGAGATCACTGACACAGTGTGCTAGCTACATGGCTAGATAATTTTTAGGAAATCATTACCCAGTGGTTATATTGTGGAGACACAGGTTTCTCACGATAGTGTTCCACCCAATAAGACAACGGAAAAAAATTTCTAAATAGGATTTTTAAGTAGTCCTTTATACAATTGCTAATGCTAATGTGTTTGCACATTTAAAAATTGCCTTTAGAATTTATTTTTACCAAGTTCCCGTTCCAAAATAGTAATAGGTTTACTTTTTATTGTCTTTTCTGATATCTTTTATAGAGCTTGTAATTTTATTTATTCAGTTTCTTTCTTTCTTTGTCTGAATCTCTAACTTTTGTTTTATTTGCCCTTTTAATTTTGGTATGCCAGTCTTTGTTTTTCATATTATACTTTTCCTACCACCTTTTTATAATAGTTTGTTTCATTCTATTTCTTTGTCTGGATCTTAACTTCTTTTCTGTCACCATTGTCTGTTACCATCAACTTTGAATATAATATACCCAGAAGTAACCCTCTTCTTGACAATTGAATAGAAAGTCAAAGACAATGCCCAGAGGCCCTTTACTTTTATGAAAAATAAAATGATCAATTTCAACCTGAAGGGTCAAGTTCATAAAGGCTAATGGTAATCTAAGATCCATTGGCAGTAATATGATTATCAGAGAGAGGCAATTTTCTCTATGAGTAAAGACGTTTCCCCCCTGATTGAGGTTAAAACTTCTCTTGTCTCATCCTTTTTTCCCTTGCCACCTTTATTCCACCATCTTTTTGATCTTTTATGAGAAATAATTATTAAAGTATAGTCAATTTGTTGTTCCTTTACTTATGTAACAGAGACTGTGCTTTTCTTCACTATTTTACACATTGTATGTTTTTATAATACCTGCCCACATTAAATCCATTCTTTGTAACCATGCAGTGATGAATCATATTATTCTCATGTTATTATCTGTGGTATTAATTTACTTTTTATTTCATTTACCTTATCTTTCTTTTCTCTCTTTCTTGTGTTCTTACAGTGGTTTGCCTCTGTCACTCTATGTTATATTTGTTTGTAACAAAGGAAAAACTGCTATGTCAGGAGCCTTCCCCCACAAAAGAAAACTAATCATCAATAGTGTGAGTTAAATATATCATGCTCAAGAAGGACTGATCCTCCCATTTTATGACTTGCCCCCAAAAGTTCAGATGACTGGAGAAGTCTACCTTCATTCTTGTGGTTACTTCAAGGAAAGCAAATGATAGGGAACTTTTCCTACCCAGCTGTAGTCTGATGCATTCCCAGGTGACCTGGTACAGGGTATCAACCTTTGAAGCATGAAGCAGAATCAATATTTATCGGTAATAAATAGGTATCTAGGGGCAGTTCTGCTTGATTTGTGGAAGATGTCTCTGAATGCTAAAAATGGACAATTTCCAAATTAAAATTGCATTTTAAAAAAGATTTTAAAATTCTTCACTGAATTAGTTTATGGTATTGCTTCTCTTTTATGTCTTGCTGATTTGGCTGTGAGGCTTGTGGGGTCTTAACTCCCCAGCCGAGGATTTAACCTGCACCTCCTGCATTGGAAAGTGAAGTCTTAAAAACTGGACTGCCAGGGAAGTCCCGAAATTGTATATCACAAAACAGAATGGTCTAGACAATTAATATCTCATTCTATCCCACATATATTTTAATAATTTTTAGCTGATGCTCATCTAAGAATGTGATTTCATGATTTTTATAACAGAATGTTACAGTGCTGTTGCTTTTTTTAATCCTGCTTGCAGCTGAGTGTAATATCAACTCTTTTAGTTCCCCAGAGGACAAATTATTGTTAGTATATTATATTAGGACTTAAATCAGTTTTATAAGTGAATTGCCAACAACTTCTTACTGTAGATTACCTGGTTGCTGATTCACAGACAAATCTTGCTTTCGAGGAGACTAATAGTGCTTAATCTAGTCACTCACTTTTTTATGTCATTTTAGTTATCTTGGCTATTTTGAATTGGAGTGAGTCTTAGGCTCTTTTTGAAATATAAGTATTTGGTTATGTCACCTTTTCTAGGGATAGCAAGGCACTAGCAAGGCAACACCTCCACTGTTTTCAGCTTCCATTGCCCAACACATTACACTTTTCCTAATTCAAAACTTTTGTCAGAGTTTTCCTTAAAGTTTAAAAAAATTAAAAGCTCTGCAGATTCAAACATTAATATATTGGTGGTAGTGGTTGTTTAGTTGCTAAGACGTGTCCAACTCTTGAGACCTCATAGACTGTAGCCTACCAGGCTCCTCTGTCCATGGGATTCTTCTGGCAAGAATACTAGAGTGGGTTGCCATTTCCTTCTCCAGGGGATCTTCCCAACCTAGGAATCCTACCCAGGTCTCCTGCAGTGCAGGCAGATTCTTTACTGACTGAGCTATACTTTAAAAATGTTAAAAGACTATATCATTTCTTTTTAAAAAATCTGCATTTCCTCTGGAAAATCCTTATATTTCTATAATCTCCAATCTTAGGTTTAAGATGTACTTTATTTTTATTCCTTTGTACTTCTGCACAAGCAGAACTAATATTCATTTTTTCCTTTGAGTGGGATAATTTATGCCCTGATCCTGTACTCAGATGAGTCCTTTACAAATGGTATATAAATTGTTTTTCTTTTTTACATTTCCTTCTATAAAAGCAAGAAAGTTCAGTTTAACAAACATTGAATATCTCCTTTAGGATATATATGTAATTTGAACATAACACATTAGTTATTATTCAGTAATTGAGCTACAAATAAAAATTGGGCTTATTGTATTATAAAATAATTGAAAATTGCTCTGCAATAAAGGTATCTTTACCAATATTTCTAGGTCAAACTATAATTATATTTTCTTCTGGTATTCAAAGTAAAATTTGGAGGAAATCATTCACAATTATTATTGCCACTTCTATTATTCACTTTCCATGATGTTTAAATTACTTTTTACCTAGTAATTATAGAAAGATGTTTATGTCTTTAGAGGTTATTTGTTTCTTCAACTGGGGGAAAGGTAGAATGACAAGTAATGAAATCTGTGCTTTGTGTACTCCAGATTTTGTACAAGTTTCCATGCACCAAACATATGTGGGGTTATTTCTTTTATCTGTTGCATCCAGTATTTTAAGTTGGTGATTTCTTATTAAATGTACTTAAGGTCATTTTCCTTTATGTTTACATTTTCTTATTTGTATTTATTCTAATTAGAGAGTTTAATTATGGTTAAAATGATAATAGGATAAAGACAAGTTTTACAAATGACAATATTAAGGAAAAAAAACCATAACTCTTCAGGAAGGTTTAGATGCCATAGGAATATAAAGCGAGAAATATATGCTTGTCAAATATACAGTATAAATAAATAATTTAGATGAAAATGGTTGACTACATTTAACAAAGAGACTACCAAATAATGAGGGGCTAAAGAGTGGTTGTTAGGTTTGATGTACTTCATTGTACATTGCAAGTAATTGCTATCCATAAAAATTCTATGGCTTCTGTATAAGAAAAAGAGACATTTGACAGGCAACACTGGTATGAAGCGACAGCAAGCACAAATCCTTAGCAACTGTCATTATCCTGCTGTTGAATTCACATCCAAACTGTGTGATAACTTAGACCTGCATGCTTGTTATTGAGCCATGATCTGTCAAAGTAGCCAGACTTCCTACTTATGAATAGAATTATTAGCCACATGCAGATTTCTGCCATAGAAACTAAACTCACCAAGGATGCTTTGTGTCTCAAAATCAGGGGAAAACCTCCATGTCATTTTATGCTTATGCTGAAATTTCTGGTGAAGTGTTCTTGATAAAATAAAAGTCACATTTTAAAGAGAATACCATATTAATTTATATTTTAGCCTATCATAAAACATTCAAAATCAGTAAAGATTTTGAATAAAGCTAAAAGTGAAGCAAATGTGATTAGAAAGTTCATTGTATAAGTTAGGCCACTATTAGCAGAGTGGTGGGAAATTCAGCTGAGAGTGACTTTAAAACTGGACAGTCACTTTCTCATGTAACAAGAACTTCAGAAACAGGGCCAGCTCTAGGGTTTGTCCGGTGCTTCAGCAGGCGTATCAAAGAACCTGACCCTTTACATCTTTCCCTGCACCGTCCTCACAGCATTGGCTAGATCCTTGGCTTTGAATCCTCTTACTAGGAAGCCTCGTCATATGCTCACTAGATGTTCACTAGACAATTTCTGACTAAAGAGGATAGGTATTTGATTATTTATATCTCTTTTTTTATTAGTGCAAAAACCTTTCCCAGAATGCTTCTCCTCATTTCTCATTGGCCAAAACTGTATCACAGGCTGCTTAAGTAACCCATCATGCAAGGGAAATGGAATTAACATCACTGGTGACAGACCATTGAATACTTACTCACTGCAGCTATCGGGGGATGCCTTCCATGGACATATAAAGAGGGTGACTATTCAAACATAACTGAGGCTTTTCATCAAAGGAAAAATGAAGAAAGGACCCTTAGATAATCAGTGTTACATGACATAGTTTTGACTTTTGGCTTTATTATATTTACTTTTTAAATTGTATATGTTTCTTATCAATGGAAATTTTGTGAAACATTTTTTTCATGATGTCATAATTATCAAAGAATAGTTCTTGCATGTCAATCATTAGTTGAGTTCCAGTGGCAGTAAAGAGATAAAACAAAGGTTCTTACCCTTGCAGAATGGGATATGAAATCATCTGAAATCACATAATAAATCACAAAGTAAAGATATCTGCATGCAAAAGGTATACCAATTCTTGCACAGGACCTGGCAGAATGATTTGAAATAAGGAATGACTAGGATTTATTGCGGTTAATCCCTCACATATGTCCTATCAACTTGTACAGATTTGTTGAGATTTTTCTCTATATCCTAACCCCTGAACTTCTTCATCTTAATAACCAAGACTTTTCTTTCACAGTACTAATCAGTTATTATAAATTTATGTGCATGACTATGTGTATGACATTTCTCTTTTCCACTAAACAGTTATTGTTATTATGGAAGGGGTTTTAGAAAATGTAAACACTGAGTTCAATTAATATTTATTAAATACTTACTGATTGAGGAACTTTCCTGGTGGTCCAGTGGCTAAGACTCCACGTTCCCAATTCAGGGGGCCTAAGTTTGATTCCTGGTCAGAGAACTAGATCACGTGTACTGCAGCTAAGAGTTCACACGCTACAACTACAGACACCACATGTTGCAGTGATCATCAAAGATCCCATGTGCTGCAACCAAGACCCAGTGCAGCCAGATAAATATGTTAGTATTTTTAAAAATAATAACTGAAAGATACACAATACTGAGTATAGATCAGCTGAGTGAATACCACTGGCAAAAAGGCATACGTGTAAGAACTATGGAAGGCAATGTGCTGCAGTCATAGCTGAGGGATATTGTAGGGATATTACAGGGGAGCAGTGGGCTTCCCCTGTGGCTCGGATGGTAAGGAATCCGCCTGCCAAGCAGGAGACACGGGTTAGATCCCTGGGTTGGGAAGATCCCCTGGAGAAGAAATGGCAACCTACTCTAGTATTCTTGCCAGAAGAATCCCATGGACAGAGGAGCCAGGCAGGTCACAAAAGAGTCAGGCACGGCTTAGCAACTAAACAACAGCAGCAAGCATGATGTTATTAGAAGTTTTCTTTAAGTCGCTATAAAAAAAACTACTAAGATTCACTGATGTTATTAAAATAGAGGAAATGAGAAGGAAGATTGCTCTTGCCAAAACTAGAATCCTATCATTAAGTATTATCTGGTTTATTTATCTGCTTTTTCTCGACTCCTCCCTGGGCATATTTTGTTGTACTTTTAGACCTCACATTTTTACTTAGTTGTTGCTTTGTAAAACAAAAGTTGTAAATTAGATTTAATGGAAACCACAGAGAATAAAGCATAATTAAATATTTGTGGTTTAGCTAGTAAAGAATCAGCCTGCAATGTGGGAGACCTGGGTTCGATCCCTGGTTAGGAAGACCCTCTGGAGAAGGGAAAGGCTACCCACTCCAGTATTCTGTCCTAGAGTATTCCGTGGACTGTATATGTATAGTCCATGGGGTCGCAAAGAGTTGGACACAACTGAGCAGCTGTCACTGAGACATTAAGAGGGTTGTCAATTCCACAGCATTTAAGATCCATCCCTAATGATCTTTTCGACTGTAATAGAAAGCCTTTATGTATAGTGTTATACTGTTTCAGAAAAGAATGAAAGCTTAGTTTATTAATGTGCCTGCCAGCTTTGTAGCTCTGTGATTTATCATATCTATTATATCATATGTAGAAACTGTTTGAAAGATTCAATAACCTAAAGTTTTTAACCAATAGTTTTTATCCATACTGTTAAATTTTGACATGTTTTTACTAATCTTACTATAATCAAACATAGCATTCTTAAATATTTACATAGTTTACATACATATAGACTTACAAAAGCTTCCCAGGTAGCCCGTTGGTTAAGAATCTGCCTGCCAGTGAAGGAGCTGGGGGACACTTGGGTTCGATCCCTGGGTCAGCAGGATCATCTGGAGTAGGAAATGACAACCCACCCCAGTATTCTTGCCTGGAAAATATCATGGACTAAGGAGCATGGCAGGCTACAGTCCATGGGATCTCAAAGGGTGGAGCATGACTGAGTGACTAAGCAAGCACACATGCAGACTTATAAAACCGCGTTTATTTATTATTATGACCAAATTTCTAAAGAATTATTCAAATTGCCAAAAGAAATAATCTTTTTCCAATAACTGACGTTAAACTAACTCAGAAATGATGTAGTCAGTGTTGTTAATGGAAACATACCAGGATATTCTCATCCAAATGAATGCCTCCTCCATGTAAAATATCTACTTTAATATTAGTCGCTCAGTCGTGTCTCTTTGCGACCCCATGGACTGTAGCCCGCCAGGCTCCTCTGTCAATGGAATTCTCCAGGCAAGAAAACTGGAGTGGGTTGCCATTCCCTTCTCCAGGGGATCTTCCCAACTCAGGGACTGATCCCTGGTCTCTAGCACTGCAGGCAGATTCTTTACCAGCTGAGCCATCTGGGAAGCCTCCAACTAGAAAATAGAAAATGTCTACTTTAGGAAGCAGTAATTTATTCTAATGATAATGCCACTTCTCAAAGCTCTTTCTTAAGTTCCTCTTTGGATTTGCCATCAGAAACAGTAGTAAATTCTTTTAAATAATCTCAGTTTTTAAAGATGACAAAATTTAATCTTAAATAGTTGCATTTTAATCTTCTGGAAAAGAAAACATCTGTATCTAAACTTGGTGTAAAAATTGAGTAATCAAAACTGCATAACTGTATAGCTAGTGTGTTACACAGGAATTTAATATGGGTCCCCAAGATTCCCACCCACTGGTAAATATGCCTGGTGTAATTCCCTCCTCTTGAGTGGGTTAGGATTGTGACTATGACAGGATGTCACTCCTACGAATATGTTACAGTATATGGCAAAGATTTTTTCAGAGGTAGTTAGGGTATATAATCAGTTGTCTTTGAGTTAATCAAATGGGAGGTTATCCTGAGTGGGCCTAACTTAATCAGATCTACTCTTACATGAGAGTTAAGAGATCAGAGACAGGAAAGAAAGATGAATTCCTCTGGCTTCAAAGAAGATGATAGTAACTATGAGGTTTTTTTTAGCTGTAAGGAACTGAATTGGCAAAACCTGAATGAATTTGGAAGAAGATCCTAAGCATCAGATAAGACTGCAGCCCCAGCTGACACCTTCATTTCAGCCTATGAGATCCTGAGCACAGGTTCCTGCTAAGCTTTGCCCAGACTTCTGACGCAGGATGCTATGATAAATAGGTGTTGTTTTAAGCCATTTGTTGCATAGCAGTAGAAAACTAATATAGACAGATAGATAGGTATAAAGATAGATACAGAGGTAGTTCTTAAGAAGGTGTATTCTTAGGTAGTATGATTGATATTCTTGTGTCAATCTAATATAGTAGATTTTAGAATTAAGGCTGGAAAAAATGCTCTGTATCAGAGGTAAAAATTATTTTTACCACTGATGAAAGAGTAAATAATACAATGATGAATTGGAATACTTGACAGAAATTGAAGTCTAGCATTTTAGATGGTAGGAAAGGATAAATGAGATTTAGTGATTCCAGCTATCAAACTTGCCAGGGTACATGTATAGGTAGAAAGTACATTTTTATTCAGGGAGTTGGCATGGAAGTCTTATTGAAGAAAAAGCGTCTTGAAATATGTGTATATATGAATTATCTACAGATATAATGAAAGATTCACCGTAGAGACATATCATAGACTTAAGACAAGGTAATAATCCTGACACAGAAAGTTCAAAAAGAAGATCTGGTTATAAAATGAACCTATGTTCTAGAATGTGGTAGGAAGCCTCTACAGTAAATTAAGACAAAAATGAGATTATTATTTTTTGATAAAGGTTATTTTTTCTTTTTTTTTGGATAAAGGTTATTTTTTCATTTCATAAAACAACTAGTTTAAAAATCCAAATGGAATTCCTAGTGGGAATTTTCTAGTTGGGAAAAAAGAAAGTCCAAGAAAACTGTGATACAGTTTATCAAATTTTATAAAAGATAGCTAACAAATGTAGATCTTATCAAAATGTGTATCTTAAAAGAAATAACAAGATGTAGATCTTCATAGAAATTATAATAGAAAATTATGTAATAATTCATAAGAATCACAGTACAGGATGCAAAACCTCAAACTCATGCAGGCAGAATTTTGAAGTTAAGTTCCCTACATAAAACCAGGAGCCGTGAAAGACAGATGCACTTATCCATGAAAAATGGAATTAATTATTGATAACCAGCCTGAGGAAGCAGCAGTAAATGGATGTGATACGTTCTAAGGTTCTTGCATTGTCTGGAGGATATGTGCTCAGCCACTCAGTAGTATCCAACTCTTTGCGGTCCCATGGACTCTAGCCTTTCATTACTCTAGTAATTTAAATTGTGTGATACATTTTAGTGAGTACTTTTTCAGTCAATCAACTTGATAGTGTCCCTGCTCTTCTCACTCAGTACAGGCCATGTAAGTCCCTGCCAATTATGTTTTCCTCTTTTGGGAGGCACCTGATACCCATCTTATTCTAATCTCCTGTGTAGCTTATTATCCTGCTGTCCTAGTTCTGGGGCCACTGATGGGTCCTTTCTCATCCACACGTTTTCCAGTGGCTTATGAAGTTGCCCAGCTTGAGAGTTCTACCCAACAGAGGTAGTGATGAAATTAAACTTTTGAGGGAATTGAATGTATCATACAGAGTCTGCAGAAAGTCATATGGTATAGAAATGAGACATATAGAGGATATTAGCAGAAGTCACTGGAGAAGGCAATGGCACTCCACTCCAGTACTCTTGCCTGAAAAATCCCATGGATGGAGGAGCCTGGTGGGCTGCAGTCCATGGGGTCTCTAAGAGTTGGACACGACTGAGCGACTTCTCTTTCACTTTTCACTTTCATGCATTAGAGAAGAAAATGGCAACCCACTCCAGTGTTCTTGCCTGGAGAATCCCAGGGATGGGGGAGCCTGGTGGGCTGCCGTCTATGGGGTCGCACAGAGTCAGACATGACTGAAGTGACACAGCAGCAGCAGCAGAAGTCATGAGGAATGAGGAGGAGGATAGAGATAGGTTAGGCAATAAGAGGGGCTTCCCAGATGGCACTAGTGATAAAGAACCTGCCTGCCAATGCAGGAGACATAAGAGATGCTGGTTTGATCCCTGAATCAGGAAGATCCCCTGGAGGAGGGCATGGCAACCCACTCCAGTATTCTTTCCTGGAAAATCTTATGGATAGAGGAACCTGGTGGGCTACAGTCCATAGGGTCACACAGAGTCAAACACAACTATGCACGCACTAAGCTCATAAGATGAGGCAATAAGATGTAGACAGAGGAAGCAGACACAGAAGGAGAGATGAGGTTGCTGCTGCTGCTGCTGCTAAGTCGCCTCAGTCGTGTCTGACTGTGCAATCCCATAGACGGCAGCCCAATAGGCTCCACCATCCCTGGGATTCTCCAGGCAAGAACGCTGGAGTGGGTTGCCATTTCCTTCTCCAATGCATGAAAGGAAAAGTGAAAGTGCAGTCGCTTAGTCATGTCCAACTCTTAGTGACCCCTTGGACTACAGCCTACCAGGCTCCACCGTCCATGGGATTTTCCAGGCGCGAGTACCGGAGTGGGCTGCCATTGCCTTCTCCAGGGGATGAGGTTATTGAGTCAAAAAACAGTCTAGAGTTGGTCTTAAGTCACCGGTATGTCCTGGCGTGCAGTGAATGTCTTCTAATTCTCTCTGTGCTCTACTGGAGTGGTTTTACCTCCTTAACTTTTTTGTATCCTGCTGTAAGTTCTCTCACCCAAACCCCAAATGCATTGCAAGCTGAAAGATCCTAAACCCCACATTTCCAGCATTAATTTAACAAACCGTGTGTGTGAGTTTAATTCCCATGTGGGATAAGTTAGCCTTGCCAAGTTGTGTGATCATTTTCACATACTAGGAAACACATAGTTGTTTTAAGAAAGAAATGTTCCATAGTGTTTAAGAACTAGTGCAAACCTGTCATCAGTGTTGATAAAATTAAGCTGAAGACTAAAGGCGGTGTACCAATAGTGACTTTTTAACATGAAAAACTACCTTCCTCCTCCTTTTGTATATAAATTGCTAGAGAAAAGTAAATGATAGATACGCATATGGTAGAACCATAAAAATTCTTTTTACCATTTGCCAAGTAACTCATCTGGAGAAGAAAATGGCAACCCACTCCAGTATTCTTGCTTGAAGAATCCCATGGACAGAGGAGCCTGGCAGTCCAGAGGGCTGCAACAGTGGTATATGACTTAGCAACTAAACCACCACCAAGTAACTCATATACTTTATTGTCCTAAACCTTCCAGAATCATGTAGATTTAGGAGGAACAGGGATGGATAGTTTCCCAAAAGGATACAAATGCTGTTACCAGAACGGGAGGGAAGATATATGCATGTACGCTCAGCTATTTCAGTCGTGTCCGACTGTTTGCTACCCCATGGACTATAGCCCACCAGATTCCTCTATCCATGGGATTCTCCAGGCAAGAATACTGGAGTGGGTTGCCATGTCCTCCTTCAGGGGATCTTCCTGACCCAGGGATTGAACACAAGTCTCCTGAGTCTCCTGAATTACAGGTGAATTCTTTATACATAGTAGACAAAAATAGTAGATGACCTATAAACAACTCAGTTGAACAAAGCAATATATACCAGACAAAATATTACATTCCATTATATTGCTCATATAGCAATCTGAAAAATAGTTGCAATACAGTGTTAAGTAAAAAAGGCAAAGTATTATATTAAAATTTTGATGTGGTTGAAGCTTTGGAATATGGAAAAAATAACAACCCTTTGCACTGTGGTGGTAGGATAATGGGTTATTACATAAAATCACTTGTATATTTACAAAAATATTTGACAATAAACAGAATGCATTCATTAAAAAAGAAAGACACCTCTTTCTGCATTTAAGTAGAGAACCCCTTTTCTTTCCTTATGTGAGAATTTGCTTTCCAAGTAACTGTGTATGGACACTGAGAACTGTATTTGAGACCTGCAGATCTTTCCCTTGGCTGTTTACTGCTCTTCCCCCAGGATGAAGAGCTGGGTGACTGCAGCCCTGTTGCTGTTGCTGCAGAAACATGGGCTCTGTGACATGACTACTGTCTCATGCCCCCACTCTTCACTGCCATCGATATCTGAGTAGCTCAAGTGGTCTATAGGGTGGTCCCACCTCTGCCAGAGCTGAAGTCCAGTGATCCATTCAGGATGCTGTTTGTCACAGTTATAAACCTGGGTGGACCCTCAGGGTGTAGAGAAGGCTACAGTGCTATGCTCAGTCCAGGGCAGATTGGGATAGAAACGTGTGATGAAAACAATGGGGACAATAATAAAATACAACTGCCCAGATTCCAGTGTTTGCACTCCATGGGCCCACTGTATCGACTCTCATCCACATGCTTATCCTCTGGCACATGACTACCTTTCATTCCTTTAGAGGAAATAATCAACCATTTTGGGCTTCCCTGGTGGCTCCCTTGTAAAGAATCTGCCTGCCAATGCAGGAATATGGATTTGATCCTTGGGTCAGGTCGATTCCCTGGAGTAGGAAGTGGCAACCTACTCAAGTATTCTTGCTGGGAAAATTCCATGGACAAGGAAGTCTGGCAGGCTACAGTCCATGGAGTCACAAGGAGTCAGACACTACTGAGCAACTGAGCATGCAATCAACTATTTTACACATTTGTGGACATAAAGAAGACAGGCCAGGAGAAATAATTGTGGCTATAATAAAATTTGTGGATGAGAAAAATTTGGAGGAGGAGCTGTTCATGCTAAGCTTTCCACACTAAGCATATATTATTTTATAATTGCGTGGTTGGGGTGTTTTATTATGTATAAGGACTATTGAGTAACTAGCAAATTGGAAAGAATGTGGTTTGTATAAAAATTACCTCAATTACAATAATACATGAAAGCTAACATCCTCTATGCCTGATCCTCTCTCTACACAGCTCAATATTCTCAAATATATTTGTTTCATTTTATCATACCAGCAACTCTACATTTTCCATCTTTCAGATTTGTTATTTGCATAGATTTACATGTCATCCAAGGTCAGGTGGTCCTCTGTTTAGGTAAACTAAATACTTGGCTACAAATATTTGGCCCTACATAAGACCCAAATGTAATGCTAGAGACTATATTTCAAGATTACCTTTGCTTGCCAAGATGGTAAACAAAATGAAGTTAAGTATGGGAAGAACTTGGTAAGGAGTGAATATAATATGTTGACCACTACCCCTCCCCATCCAAGATCTAAACTGTATTTCAGAATTATAGCAACTTGGAAATAAGTTGATGAGCTCTGCTGCTGCTGCTGCTAAGTCACATCAGTTGTGTCTGACTCTGTGCCACCTCATAGACGGCAAACCCACCAGGATCCGCCGTCTCTGGGATTCTCCAGGCAAGAGTACTGGAGTGGGTTGCCATAGCCTTCTCCAGTCATTCAAAAATTTTGCATTGAAAACATAAAGCAATAGCATATATGATCTGATTTAGCCAGCTGAAATAAGTGCAATATCGATTAATTTACTTAAAAACTAAGGTAAATCAGTCAAAAATGAAACCTAAATTAAGAAACCACAAGAGAGTAGGTTATGTATTTACTTTCTATTCTGTTGCTGTCTATGATGCAACAGTCAACGATGCTGTGGATGAAGGTGGGTTGTGTCTGGTCTATATTGGGGCCTGTGATCTAAGAAAAAGGGGAAAGATGTTCAGTTCTGTCATCCTTATGACCTGAAGCCTTAGAATGTGGTCAAAACAGGTTCACCCAAGGGAATGTTGGTGTCTACTCTAAGAACATCTTTCAGAGGGAAGACATGGCTGTATTTTTATGTCTTCCACAAAAATCAATTCTAAACTCCTAAGTAGACAATCATAAAATCTGAGTGAATCAGCAGTAAGCTAGTTTAATTCTCTTTGCTCCTAACTGTTAAAGAGAAGTCTCTAAAGCTTAAATACCAGGTAGGGTAACTGACTGTCCTAATTTGACTGAGACTAAAGGAGTTTTCAAAATGTGTGGCTGAAATGCCAAAGCCAGGACAGTCCTGAGCAAACCAGGATGAGTGAGTCACCTGTGCTCAGGTCTGCTGTCAAGTCCTTACCAACTTTATTCCAACGCACAAAAGTTTGCCTTGAAGGAATTCTTTCTGCACTTAAAGTTAATATACACTCAGAGTTCTAAGAAGTTTATTTAATATATATTCTCTCTTTATTAGGGGATAGTTTGCAAGTTCTCTTGAGAGTAGGAGCCACATCTCTTTAATTTTTATAATTTCTTAATATTTAGCAGAGTGCTAGTGTTTAATGAATGAATGTAAGAATTTTAAAATGTTACTCAACACTGATTCAAGCATTACACACTTTTCTTCTTTAATTTAAATAATTAAGTTTAATGTTTATGAATGTGTGTTTTATTTTAGGACATCTCAAGTTCAAGTTCTTTCCTAGATTATGTAAGCTACAACTACAGATTATGTGAGCGTGGGCAAGTTAATTAGCCTCTCTGAGACACAACTTTTTTAATCTGTAAAGTGGGGATAAAAATGTCACTCACTTCCCAGGGATATAGTAAAGGTTAAGCAAAACATTGGCTAAGTGTGTAGTGTTTTGTCTCCCACATAGCACACAACTAGTTATTATGTGTTAGTTGTTAACAAGTGATTACACATCAATTCACTGTATTCTTTCTTGCATTGTTTCTTTCAGGGAGTTTATGTCATCCCAGGCAAAAGCAGTTATTAAAACTACTGAAGATTATTTGCAGCCTCAGTTTGGCCCCAACAGACTTTTGCATTCAGCGGCAGTATCAGAAGGGTCAGGACTTCAAGATTGCTCCACACATCAAACAGCATCAGATCATAGCCATGATGAAATATCAGACCCAGATAGCAACAAATCAAACAGTAAAAACATTCTTGTTTTATATCAGCATCCAAGAGAAACAGACTTGTCAGTGCTCCAGTGGGTCAACTGAGGTAATCAAAGTGGCTCTCTGTTCTTTTTACCTGACTGTTGAAACCTTTTCCTTTGAGCAGAATTTATAATGATTCAGTTGACTATTTCAAACATTAAAATGTAACACATCTCTAGAGGTTTTGTTTCTGCTTTTGTTTCCTTTTTTCTGTGAAAGCACCTGAGTAGAAGGTTGCTAATTATATTTGTGGAAAAAAATGAGATATACGTGAGCCTGGATAATATTCACTCTGAAAGGAATAGTTGAAGCAGAATCAGGCTAAGACCATGAATATCTTGGTTTACCAGATATTTGCTTAAAAATAGAAATGCATACTTTTGATATTTAAATAGTATTTGAACTAAAATCAAATTGAAATGAATTTATTATAACAGCATTTTGTGTATACATTTTCACATCAAGATTCTCATAATCTGTTAACCTAAGAGTTTATAGATAGAAGAAACTGTTGATAAAAATAAAAATCAAACTAAGATATTTATATTCACATCATTTTCATATATTCAAATAGGTGGATATACTGTGGTTTGAATTTACCTCATGTTTTTACTTTAAAATGTTTACTATGCAAATGTGGCATTAGGAATTAACAGGAAAAGTTAGAGAACTCAGGTAAAAGTAGAACATGTTAGTCATTTACCGTGTACTTTTGCTGAGAGAAAAATAGATTGAAACTAGTTTTGGCTGAAAGCAAACTTAGAAACCTTCTCTTACTGCCCCCAAGCAATTTGAAAGGAAAGCAATAAAAGTGACTTCAGAATAAAAACTTTAGTATGATGTATTTGAATTTCAGATCTTTTAAAAAGAAATCAAAGAACTTTAATAAGCATGAAAAGTTAAGGGATATTCTTAGCTGTTTTCTATTTCATGATGTTAAGACCATATTGCTATTTTCTGCTTTCTATTAGAATATAGCATATATAATTTTTTAAAGTGAATGTTGTGATGTTTTATAAAATGATTTATTTGGAGATACATGTTTTACATGAACAGTTTTGGCAAACTTGCATATTAAATTTTTTAAAATATTTAAGTATATATAGACAATCTTATTCTATAAAAAATTTTTTTGAGGACTACTTAGGAACAATCACTAGTGCTTATATGTGTTGAAAATATCTAGGATAATATGTACATAAAAATTGTTACTAATTAGCATGCACCGATTGTTGTGTTTTTTTCCTTTAGAGTTGCAGAGTTCTCTTCACAATTTAAGTGGGACCAGAATTGGCACAAATTGTCTCAAAGACACAAACTTCAACCCAGACTGATTAGAGTAACAGCTTACCAAAATGGATCTAGAGCAGTCTTTGCCAAAGTTACTGCACCAACCATTACCTTGGTAACTAGTATCCAGGAGTTTTCAGTGCTTTATTTCTTCCCTTATTCTCTTTATATATAGAAAGTGAGAAAGATGACATTGTTTAAAATTTTCTTTGTAGTTATCTGAATCTCTAGGTAGCTTATATGTATATACGTAGATTTCACAGACATTCCATTCATTTTTTATCAATATATAAGTAGTATATCTAACTAAACAAATACAATGACTATATCTTATAGCCTTATTAGAATGATGGAACATTCAAGGACTAGAATTTGAGAATCAACTATTCCGTGTTGCGATTAACCTGCTTGTATATTTTAACCGCTAGAAAATACCCTTATTGGTGGCGTTTCTGAGTTACTTAACTCGGCAAGTGGCTCAGTGAGTTTCTGTTTTGATCACTGCACCTTTTTGCTTGGTGGAAATGCATTACTTTCCTTGTCCTCAGTGCTTTCCCTTACCTCTTGTTTTTTATTAGTTGCTGGAGAAGTGCACAGAAAAGCTGAATCTGGACATGGCCGCACGACGAGTGTTCTTGGCAGACGGCACCGAAGCCCTCGAACCTGAAGACATACCCCGTGAAGCAGACGTTTATGTTTCAACGGGAGAGCCCTTTGTAGATCCATTCAAAAAAATTAAAGGTAAAAATGAAAAGAAAACCTTGTATTTCCACACACAGTAAATTGCTTAAGGGGCGCAATTAAAAAATGATTTTCATCCTGTCTTTTTTGCATGGTTTAACAAAACTAATGTTTACGCATTTACAGCTCAGTAAGAGGATAATGTGCTTAATGAAAGAAAAATCCACTGACAGCCACGTTTATTGCCCTTCATTAGCATTGGTGCTTAATTTAATATAGATCTGAATAGACATTAGGGAGCCTGCAGGAGGTTAAATGGTGAAAATATAATAAATTAAATCAGAGATTATTGAATTTACTGTTTAGTTTCTGTGACACTCAACAGACATAATTCGTTAGACTTATTCTCTCAGAAAATAGATCAAAGTTTCAAGTATCATTTATTCATTTATATTCTTGATCTTTTTTCAGATGGTATTAACGTAATTTTGAAAATGTGACCCGTAATGAACATAATTTTTATATACATGTGATTTTCCTAACAAAATTTTTATAAGAGAAATGCCATAGTGTATCTTTTATATACTTTATGTATATATGTAACATATATATGTTTTATAATAATACAAACTATATATTTATAATGTGATATGTATAGACATACTTTTGTAGCAAAGGTCTCTTGGTAGAAAAAGAAAGTCCATTGTTTCTAACATTTCAGAAATGTGGAGATTTTCTAAAAAAAAAATTCTTTCTTTAGTGAGAAAAAATATGTTTTAAGAGAGAAATAAAAATGTCACTATCCAAGTATGTCATATAGCCAGGGCCTGTTACCAAGTGCTATGTATGCTAATCACATTTAAATAACATAAGAACTTTGCCATACAAATTCAGTGTGTCTAACTGCTATATTCCCCTCTGCTTTTTCTACCTTATTAGAAGTATTTTTTTTTTCCTGCAATTGCTATAAAACCAGTGAACCAAAGGCAAGTCTAGGCAGTCACTGCATAAATAGAAGAAAAGTAATTCTGGAGTTCATTACAGAGGAAGTGATGAAAATTCTTCCTCTATTAATGTTATTATATAAAATGATACTAGAATTTCTATCTCTTTAAGAATACTTGATCATCAAGAAATAATTTCTTGAATTCAATAAAAAGTTCAAGGTAATTTGGTCCTTGTAAAGAAACTTGTTGCTGCAATACTCAGTAAAAATAAGCTATGCAGTACTTTAGACCCAGATATTTTTCAAATTTTGTTTTTACTTTAAAATATGGCTGCCTTTATTTTGTATTCATGAATCATCTCTTTGTATAGAAGCATGAGTCTTTGTGGGTAAATGTTTCTGTGACTTTTATATTCAGATATATATTTAATGAATACTTCTTTAAGATCCTTGGTTATTTTTATTAATAAGAAATACTTGCCTTTCTTATGATTATGGTATTTTAGAAGAGATATATAAAAATTATTTATAGCTAAGCTTCTTTAAAGATCTGGACGTGAATGCCTAAAATGACAGTGTTACACACATGACAGAGTCTGGTGGATGATTTTTAAATGTACAAACTAATTTCCTCCTCCTTTTTGTTTTCTCTTTTATCCTTTTAAAACCGAGTCTAGAACAAAAAAACTTCACTGCTTTGTCTGCACATCTTTGGCTGTGTTTCACTGTGACATGCACTGCTGTTCTTTTAGCACCAAAATGTTGGCACACACTCCTGAAAATTTCACACCATCTCTTGCTGGATCAGCAAGCTTAACCCACCAAAATCTGGTGGTGTGCAATGGTTTTTGACTGATAATCAATCTTTATGCTGCTCGACAGTTGTTGCTGGGACACGGAGTAGAGCAGGTGGCAGATGTGCCTTGTCTTTTGAGAAAAGAAATTGTAGGTGAGCTTGGACACAGACTAGCATATCACATGTCCATTAAAAAGACTTAACTGTAATGGGAAAAAAGCTACTCATGTAAGTTAAGCTCACAGATAAGCCTATAAGCCTAAAGCCTCATATTGGTTTCTTTCAGAATGAGAACATAAACACAAATAATTTATTATATATATATGTAATTTATCATATATGTGTATATAACTTGAGGGGGTGGGGGAAATTTCATATATATATATATATACATCAACTATATATTCTCACCTATATATTCATGTGTACTTTTTCAAATCAGGTTAAAATGAGCTCTCTTGCGTGAATGTTATAGATTATCAAAAATACACCAACTTGTCATGAGTTTGCCATAAAAATAAAACATTGATGAATAGCTTTGAAAGTGGTAGATAAATTTAGAGTAAGGAGGCATTCTCAGAAGTTGAAAAATTCTACTTTCGAAAGGTAAATAAGGGGAAACACCTGGCAGAATTTGGTGTTACTGTTGCATCTTTGCAGATGAGCATGAATATTTTATGTACAATGAACAAACAAGCATTACAGTCAGTAAGTGGTCATTATTTTAATATACTGTTTTTCATTCATTTGGCAAATATCAATCAAAGTCTGCTATGTGCCAGTCCTAGGCCAGATCAGAGACAGATAATAAAAAAGGGGACTTATAATCTGATTTCTTTGTTATCATTATTCCTTCATCTCTAATTTTAAAGAAAAAAAATTAAACCAAATCCATTGGTCCTCCAAATGAAAATTTACTCTATTTCTGGCACAGGATAGCCAAATAAACCTATGGATATTTTGGCAATTGTATTTCTGTACTTCACTGTATTCTTATTCTTTGGGAAAGTAGTATAGATAGTGAAAATTGCCTTAGAACTATTTCCAGATTTACTAAGGTAGAAAGACCTGCAGAACATCTCTGATTTTTTAAATGCTTTACCACCCCTTTTGAGCATCACTGTTGACAACCAGTGACACTGGATTTAATAGAAAGCCAGAGAGCTATTCATCACATACCTCCAAACACAAAGCTTTCATAAGAGGTCAAGCCAGGGTCAAGATTGACATGAAACATTCCCTGTTGAAATGCAATATTTGAATAATTCTTACATTTGAAGTTGAATGCATAAACAGAAAGATTGATTGTGTTGGGGGGAAAAGCAGAAAGAATTTTTATGAAGATTATTGATGAAGATCAACTGTCTTATTAGATCTTGTAAAATTCTGCAATTTTAAGATTCTGAAATTTATTAATGATTTCTCTAAAACTATGAAGATATAGTTAATGAATTGTTTCAAAGGACATTTTTAAAGTTTTCAGTAGGTCCAATTTCACTGTATAGAGTTCTGAGATTGTTTAGTTTGTTTTTTTACTTCTGTATTTCCATTCTTCTCTCTATATACTATTTTATACTTTGGCTTCAGGGTTATCATTTACAGTGATTCATTTCAATCCTGAGTTTTGTTAACCAGAAATGAAACTGAGTATTATGAATAGAATTTTACATCTTTTATATGCTGTATTGTGAAGATGTAGTCACAGAAAAAAATCCATGAAAAGTATTCTTGATACTACACCTAAGATCTAAATTTAAACCTAGAGATTTCTGCTAACTGCCATGTGATCTACAAAATGAGATAATTTGCTGTGACAGCTTGTGATTGACAAGAATATGTGTGAGCACATTTAAAATAGGCCATCTTTTCATGTAGAAATAAATGTCAGTGAAATGATGGATTCTCATCATTTTAATTATTGATGATTTGGAAATATTTCAATTCCACGACATACAAGACACATTCTAAATAGCAGCATAACACTTTTTCTCATATGTGCATCAATAATGAAATGTTCTGTCATATTTTGTTTCTCAAAAAATGCATTAGTTTAATGAACCTGGATTCATGCATTATATTCTGTTCCATTATATGTCTCCTGAGTTTGTTGCTTTTTAAATGGTTGTGTTAAAAGCACAAGTTTCAAGAAGTGACTTACTACCCACATCATACCTTGCTTTTCTTGCTGCTGGATCTCAAGACAGTGTTGCAGTCTACACCAGTGGCTGCATTAGTCCTGCTAAAGCTAATATTGGGCTCTATGATGCTCACTCACAGGGTGACCACTACTTAACTTGGGCAGCTGCAGCAGGACTTAGGGTGAGTGTTCCCGAATTCTCTATTATCACTTCTGAATAGTATGTGCATTAGGCAAGATTGTCAGTCCATCTTCTCTCTCACTTGGCTGCATATACCAAAAGTAGAAACAAGATATTAGGTAGAGAAAAAGAACTCTCTTCTGAGATAGCACATTATTCTTTTACCTGTTTCTACAAGGGAGGATACAACTATAGGATGTATGTTATGTTTTTTCCCTATTCCAAATATTTTAAACCTATAATTGAGTGTGTACAGTGCCCTTACTATGTAATTAGATGTGGGTCTGAAGATCATTGCAAGGATGTGCCCCCACAACACCGCAAAAAAATTCTTAGCCAATAGAAAAGTTTAGAGCACGCATATGGTAGCATCTCATACTGTCAAAATATCAAATCATTGAGAAACACCTGAATTGTTGACATATCACGAGTTGCTGAATTGTATATATTGCATATATTCACACAGAAGCTATACTTGTTTAATGGAGATGCCTGCGAACCTGTAACTGTCCTGATAATTTGAATACTTCCTGCAAGCCATACACTCACCATGTACTTTAAGTATATTATGCTTTCTCTGTACAACCCCTGAGTTAATGCTACAAATCCAGTCTCTTATATGCCATTCTAAAATACAGAATTTCAGATGACCAAACAATTTTTTCATAACTCATTTGATAGCACAACCTTATTTGGTATAAATAATCAACTGTTTTGATGAAAAATAGTATGTTTGATTATGGGCTGCTACTGTAGACCTTGCTGAGCATATTACATAATATTTGATATATACAATGTATTAACATTTTTTAATTCTAAAATTTCTACTATGGAATCACATCTGACATTAAGGGTTTTGAATACAGCCTTTTTTGTCTGCAAAGAAATTTGATAAAATTTAATTCTCATGAGGATATTAACTCAGAAGAGTTATAAATACTGTCTTTATTACCTGGAGCTGTTTGCTACATGGGTAAAAGTAGACAGAGAGAATACCAGCCTGATGAGAGTTGAGACAGTGTGTGAGAAGTAATTTAAAAAAAATTATGGTTCTGTTTAAGGATACAGAGGAGTAGTTAAAGAGAAACCATTCATTCATTCAGTCATTTCTTCAAGGAGTATTTATTGAGTCCCTACAATATGCCAGAATATGGTGTGAACAAGATAGGTCTCATGGAGCTTAGGTTCTAATAAGGTAGAAGAAGCAACAGACATAAAATATACAGAACTAAGAAACTTATTTAGTGACAGTGTGAAATGCTATAAAGAAAATAAGAAGGGTGGTATCATAAAAACAAATAATGTCATGGAAACAAAAGGAGGTATTTTAAAAACTGAGCCAAACATTTCCAGTAACCTTGAAATCAAATCTTTTAGGCTGTTGTCTATCTATCTTGCTTGCTAGTTTACCTGAGAATTCATTTATATATCCTATAGATACTCTTTCAGGATTTTGACTTCCAAAGCATGTTTTTGAAGCTTTGAGACATCTGTTAGGAGAGACATAAGAAATGCATTATCATTTAGTGGGAAGAACACTAGACTTGAAATCAGATGATCTTGCAAGATTCTAGTCCCTCTTATATGACCTTGGGCAGACTGATCTGCACTTCAGTGTCCTTATTTGTATATTGAGGTAAAAATATCTTGTAGGATTATTGGATATTGTGTTATTTTTCTAAAAAGAAAAATTATTTGGAAATTAAATGTCTATAAATCCCTCAAATCCCTCATCTAAATAGAACACAGAATAGCATTTCATAAGTGTAACTAGGACTCCAAGCGCTGGTAAGATCCCAAGGCTAGTTATTAGAACCTCGTGTACACTCCTACCTCCCCAGAAAGTTGCCTGGGTGTAGGAAAATAGCAACAGCAGTCATTTGGCTCTGCTTTACCATCACTGCTAGGGAAGCAAACTACTCTGTGAACCTGGGAAAGTGGCTTAACCTCTCTAACCCCCAGTTTCCTCATCTATTATATATAAACTGAGTCAATAATAAACGTCCCACGAGGTAATTATGAGGAGTAAATACAATAATGTGTGTAAAAGTCTGCTGTACTTATATAATAGGTGTCTAAAACATTATTTTTCCGTCTGCTCTTTGTCTGTTTTCCTTCTTTTGCTCCATCTCTTGGTTGACTCATTTCCACCAGCTTATCATATAGAGCGACACAAGTACCTGATTTTACTACTATAGGTGCTTGCTAGGTCCAGGATCTTAAAATCTGTACAACCAAGTAAAATCACGAGCAAGCACTTGTGTTACAGCATGATATGGAAATCTGAGTCAGAGCCTTGGAACTCTCACTATATTCTACTATTTACCTTGAGAATTTTTCTGAGGTGTAAGTCAAAATCAAGTTCTGTTATGAAAGGAGCCCCAAGTGGGCTTGCTTTGCTCTATTCTGAAAGTTGTGTTTCAAAATAAGTTTATGACCCAAGGCTAGCCTTAACTTTAAGCTGCCACAACTTATTTCAAGAAAGTTCATAGAAAAGTTCAGGGAAAGGGTGACAACATTTTGATTGGCACAATAGATGGGATGTTTGTAATTTTAATCAAATTTAAATTGAAGACATACTTCAAATGATATGTCAGACTCGTGTTACTGAGTTAAAATCTAATGACAACCACTGTCATTATTAGTTAAGTATAGCCATCACGCCTATAGCAATAAATGATGACACTTAAGAACATGCAGAAACAAAGAACTCAAGTATTTAGAGAAAAGGGAGTGACTAGAAACCCAGCTGAACACAGGAATGTGACCTGGATTTAATCTATTTACCAAACATAGAAGCAATTGTATTTTGAGCAGCTGATATAATTGAATATAGCAGTATGTTTTCTTACTGTCAGAGCATTTATATTTTATAAGCTCATCATCTTGCACCCATGAAATGATGTGCTTGTTCATATTTAAGGTCATTATCTATACTTTCAAGACAGCCAGAGCATTAATGTATTTTCAAGTTTATTGCCCAACTACAAGAGAATTTTTTTTTTAAAGATTTTTAATAAGCTTATGGATTTGACGTTGCAAGTTTGCTGCTTTTATTCTGGTGACAGAAGAAGGCAGTATTCTCTTTGCCTGGCACATGCAAAATGGAAAATTACAACTTGGGGAACACCCAGATTTATTTAATTTCATGACAGGCATTGGCTTTTTTGAAGCAGGCTGAGAAAATGTGGTGATGTTGTAAATAGACCTTCTAATGCTAGAACATGCTTTATCTATTTCATGATTTTGTTATAAACAAAACTGAAAATAAAATAGGTTGTGAGTTCTTCAAAATAAATTATTGGGGCATAATGTTCTGAGTGCTGCCAGAGAGTAAGTATGTGAACATAAACAGTCAAAGGACTTGGCTGGGATATAGCCCTTTGGGGAAGTTTTTTCCAAGGTTTTGCCCAACCTCCACTAGAACTTCAGTGGAGTACAAGCCCCACTCCTATCCTTACCCAGAGGGTCATGAGGCTTTGGAACCCACTAGGTGTGACTACCACAATTAGGAGGAGATGAGATGATAATGAGAATAGGACCCCTTCTTTGACAGTTGCATGTGTGGGGACAGGGAATTTGCTGAGAGTACTGTCAATAAGGGGAAGACTGAAGAACCCTTCAAAGAGGACTTCCAAGTCTCCTGCTTTTGAGACTCCTGGATGGACAGGCATTGTATTTGGTCCTACTTTTTGGGGAGGCTGTCACTAGTAAGGATAAGCTTATTCTTAGTGTGCTCTTTTGTAGTCTTCAGACTTGTAACGACTGTTGTTCTCTCTAAACCAGGCTTCCTTAGGGCATAAAACATGGCTGCCTTGTTCACCACCTTTTTGAGGGGGGGGCACAGGGCTTGGCACTTAATAGATGCTCAACAAATATTGCTCAGTGGTTGAATGGAAAACCAAATAGGTACTATGGTGAACCATGCATATTCCATGGTGGGAGGGGAGGTAAAGGCCTCGTTAGAGCATCCTTTTGGGCCAGCAGTGAGTGGACGTTTAGAAGGAGTGTATTAAAAATCCCCTATCCCAAATTCTTGTGTAGATTTGTGAATGTTCCTGTTTGGCAAGGGGCTAGAGTAAGCCAGCCCAAGAATAATTCCATGGAAGAGAGGCTAATGTTGAAGCTACTACTTGTCTGAGACCAGAAAATGGTCCAAAGTGGAGTGCTGGGATAAATGATTCTTCCAGGAACTTATAGATCTGAGATTTTCAGTCTTCCCACATCCTGTCAGGAATACCCTTTCTTACCTATTCTCTCCCCTCAGTCTTTTTTTTTTTTTTTTCTATTTTGATGGTTGGAGAAGGCAGAGGAGAGGCTCTCTTCTTCATTTAACACTTTCCTTTGTATTTCTCATAGTAACCTTGCATACAGTAGATGCTTATTAACTATTATTGAAAGTAAGGAAGCAAGAAAGAGGAGATAGTGTGGCCTCTGGGAAGATTTAGGGCCACTGCTTCCTATTGAGCAGAGTTGAAGGACCCAGAGCTGGGTGGAGGTGGGAAGGCTGTTTTCTAGTTCTTACAGGTACCAGGTAGCCTCAGCCCTGGGAAGGATGTCAAGGTTGTGAGATGAGACAAAAGACAGAAGCGTAGGAAGCATTTGTTAGCTCTGCATAGCTACTATGTTTCCTGAGATGTTCAAGGTGGGTTTAGATGGCAGCACCTTTCTTGTTTTAATACTCAGGTTGGCTTCCTGCCCCCCGTGCCTGAGAGCCCCCTCACCACTTGATTATTGCTCATTCCACCCACTGCTAGCCTCAGTTAATCATATTCCTCAGCAGGGCCAAAGCCTACCCAGGTCTGTATTGAGCATCCTTGGGTACTCCATACTGGCGTGGGATCAGATTCTGTTTTCCTTCTTTCCTCTGGAAGTAATAATGTTTACCCTGGCTATCTTAAATTGAAGAAAGTAGGGAAAACCAATAGACCATTCAGGTATAACCTAAATCAAATCCCTTAACAATTATACAATGGAAGTGATGAATAGATACAAGAGATTAGATCTGATAGAGTGCCTGAAGTACTGTGGATGGAGGTTCATGACATTGTACAGAAAGCAGTGATCAAGACCATCTCCAAGAAAAAGAAATGCAAAAAGGCAAAATGGTTGTGTGAGCAGGCCTTACAAATAGCTGAGAAAAGAAGAGAAGTGAAAGGCAAAGGAGAAAAGGAAAGATATACCCATTTGAATGCAGAGTTCCAAAGAATAGCAAGGAGAGATAAGAAAGCCTTCCTCAGTGATCAGTGCAAAGAAACAGAGGAAAACAATGGAATGGGAAAGACTAGAGATCTCTTCAAGAATTAGAGATCCCAAGGGAAATTTTCATGCAAAGATGGGCACAATAAAGGACAGAAATGATATGGACTAGAGGAGTCTGACCTACATTAAAAGCCTCTGAGCTATATAAATAGACATACCTATATTCCAACCATAGTAAATAGGAACATAGCCACTCTTCTTATTGTAGTGACTTGTGCTTATTCTTACTACACTGGTCTGGGTTCAAAATAAATGAACTTAATTGATCTATTAATGTCACAATAAGATCCTCAATACTATCTATGTTCAAAAGTAAACTGGACATAGTTCATAAATTGTACCTTTTCTTTTTTTGAGGATCTAGTTGAATAATGAAATAGAGGAAAACAAGAGAATGGGAAGAGATATCAAGGGAACATTTTATGCAAAGATGGGCTTGATAAAGGACAGAAATGGTACGGACCTAACAGAAACAGAAGATATTAAGAAGAGGTGGCAAGAATACACAGAACTGTACAAAAAAGATCTTCATGACCAAGATAACCATGATGGTATGATCACTCACCTTGAGCCAGACATCCTGGAATGTGAAGTCAAGTGGGCCTTAGAAAGCATCACTATGAACAAAGCTAGTAGAGGTGATGGAATTCCAGTTGAGCTCTTTCAAATCCTGAAAGATGATGCTGTGAAAGTGTCGCACTCAATATGCTA
>SJYC01110121.1:0-11010 GCA_006408675.1 Madoqua kirkii
ACCATGAACTTCCAGACCTTCAAGCTGGATTTAGGAAAAGCAGAGGAACCAGAGATCAAATTGCCAACATCCTTTGGATCATTGAAAAGAGAGTTCCAGAAAAACATCTACTTCTGCATTATTGACTATGCCAAAGCCTTTGACCGTGTACATCACAATAAACTGTGGAAAATTCTGAAAGAGATAGGAATACCAGACCACCTGACCTGCCTCCTGAGAAACCTGTATGCAGGTCAAGAAGTGACAGAACTGGACATGGAACAAACGGGTTCCAAATCAGGAAAGGAGTATGTCAAGGCTGTATATTGTCACCCTACTTATTTAACTTATATGCAGAGTACATCGTGAGAAATGCTGGACTGGATGAAGCACAAGCTAGAATCAAGATTGCCGGGAGAAATATCAATAACCTCAGATATGCATATGACACTACCCTTATGGCAGAAAGTGAAAAAGAACTAAAGAGCCTCTTGATGAAAGTGAGAGGAGAGTGAAAAACTTGGCTTACAACTCAACATTCAGAAAACTAAGATCAGGACGTCTGATCCCATCACTTCATGGCAAATAGATGGGGAAATAGTGGAAATAGTAACAGAGTTTATTTTGGGGGGGCTCCATAATCACTGCAGATGGTGACTCCTGTGATGAAATTAAAAGATGCTTGCTCTTTGGAAGAAAAGTTGTGACCAACCTAGATAGCATATTAAAAAGCAAAGACATTACTTTGCCAACAAATGTCCATCTAGTCAAGGCTGTAGTTTTTCTAGTAGTCATGTATGGATGTGAAAGTTGGACTGTAAACAAAGCCAAGCGCCAAAGAATTGATGCTTTTAAACTGTGGTGGTGGAGAAGACTATTGAGCATCCCTTGGACTGCAAGGAGATCCAACCAGTCCACCCTAAATGAAATCAGTCCTGAATATTCATTGGAAGCATGATGCTGAAGCTGAAACTCCAATACTTTGGCCACCTGATGCGAAGAACTGACTCATGGAAAAGACCATGATGCTGGGAAAGATTGAAGGCAGGAGGAGAAGGGGACAACAGAGGATGAGATGGTTGGATGACATCACCAACTCAATGGACATGAATTTGGGTAGGCTCCGGGAGTTGGTGATGGACAGGGAGGCCAGGCGTGCTACAGTTCATGGGGTTGCAAAGAGTCGGACACAACTGAGTGACTAAACTGAACTGAACTGAACTGAAATGGCTGTCAGCCCTCACCACCTTTCTTCATATGAAGGCTTAGGTCCCTAGAGTGGTGATGTTAAGAAGATACACCTTGTGTTGCTAAATGTGAGGGTTCCCTAATTCTCTAGTTGTCTCTCAGACAGGAGGCCCATGGCCCACACTTTGAGACTTGATGGCTTAGACCTTACCCCAAGAGCTTGTTTCATAGGGAAATGGGTTTTGCCTTCATGTAAAGATGTTTCCAGTAATTCCTTCTATCCAGATTAGAATGGCTTGCTCCGAGGAGTGTGGAGTTTCTCTGCATTTTGCAGCAGCTCTGATCTACATTAGCTTAGGCTCCAGCTAATGGCCTTGCTCCAGCTCTGGCCTCTGTTTTCCATGTCCTCCCAACAGTCCATCATACTGTTGCCTAACTCTGGATTTTCACCTGCAGTGTGTCTCTCCTTGGGGTATGCTCTCCCTCTCTTGCCTACTCCAAGTATGCTTCCAGTCTGACCTCACATCCTTCTCCTGGAAAGCCTTTCTTGCTCACCACAGGCTGTGGCAGCTGCTGCTTCTCCAGGCTCCTTCGACACCCTGGGACAGCTCTGACTAGGCACGTGCCATAGTGTGTGTTGCTTTCCCGAAGAACTCTGCGGTACCCCATGTGCAGCCTCTCTAGCATGGAACATGTGTCAGAGACTCAGTGAATGAATGCTGAATGAGTAATTGAGTAAATGAAATGGGTAGGTAGAATCAATAATTTTTAAAGTTTCATGGGTTTTACAGTTCTGCACCAAGCAAAGTAATTCACTAAGCTTCTGACTGTTTTGCTGCTTCTTTCTCTGAGCTGTTCTCCATGATACATATTCTGGTTTCTGAGTAAGTTCAAGGAGGGGCATGGTAATGATAAAACTAATTAATTATGAGTATAAAAATGTAATCTTTTCCCAATATTCAGAGAAAATATGTCAAGGTAATATATACCTGAAAATATTACCTAACATCCACCTAATGAAATAATAGTCATGCTCTGATCTGACATGTTTGACAAATAGTCTCCAAATATTTATAGGCCATTTACTATAGGATTAAACAATATTTCAAGTGCTGTCCTGCAGCAGGGAACAAATGATTACATTGAAAATGTATGATCAACTTTTATTATTTTGTTAAACCTCCAGCAAGCATACTGTTTACAACATACTGTATACTAGAGGTTGTTGTTTAGTTGCTTAGTCATGTCCAACTCTTTTGTGACCCCATGAACCAAAACCCGACAGGCTCCTCCATCCACAGATTTTCCTGGCAAGAATACTGGAGTGGGTTGCCATTTCCTTTTCCAGGGGATAGGTCTTCCTGATCCAGGGGTCAAACCTGCATCTTCTGCATTGGCGGGCTGATTCTTTACCAAGGCACCACCTGGAAGTCCACATACTAGAGGTACACACATGAGAAAACAGTTCATACAACTGAAATGTTCAAAGTCTAGCAGGGGCACACATGCAAAAACAGTTCAGTAAAATGAGGGATACTCAATTCTCAGTAAGGTGAGCCTGTGAAGCCTGAAGAAAGTGGATTAAAGGTGGTGGCACTGAGTTAAGAAGGAAAGATGGAGAGAGAAAGTCATGATCAAAAGTTGGAATAAGAGCATGGTGTGTGCCAGCCGTTCATCACAGCTCCCTGCACCTCTGCAGAGGAGTATTCTCTCAGACTCCTTTACTGCAGTGGTTCTCAGCTAGAGAAAATTTTGTCTCCTGGCAAACATTTAGCAATGTCTGGAAACGTTTTTTGATTGTCCCAGTGGGGGAAGGTCCCAGTGGCATCTAGTGAGTAGAGGCCAGTGTTAGTCACTCAGTTGTGTCTGACTCTGAGACCCCATGAACTATAGCCTGCCAGGCTCCTCTGTCCATGGAAATCTCTAGGCAAGAATACTGGAGCAGGTAGCCATTCCCTTCTCCAGGGAATCTTCCCAACCAGCGGTTGAATCAGGGTCTCCTGAATTGCAGGCTGATTCTTTACCATCTGAGCCGAATCTGCCTTCAATGCAGGAGATGTGGGATACAGTTGCTTAATTTCTTCAGGTCTCATTTTCCTCATCTATGAAATGAAGATGATAATATCTCTCCCTAAGATTTAGAGGATAAAACCAGTTAGTGTTTATAAAGCACTTAAAACATTGCTTTCCATAGGCTAAGTTCTTGGTGAAAATCATGAGGATAATAATAATATCAGCAATGTTTGCTGTATTTCATATTTATACAAAAGCATTCTATCTGTATAAATTTCTTTCATTCATAAATTAGATAAGGAGAAATACTATTATTGTCATTTTTTCAGATAAGAAAACTAAGACAAATGAAATTGACTTATTTTGCAGTTACAGAGTTAGTAAGAGGCAAAGTTAAGGTTTGAATCCCCCAAGTTTGGCTTCAAACCCCTTTCTCTTAATGCTTTGCTGCTTATCTAGTATATTATTAATGTGTTTTAGTCATCATTAGTATTATTTTATTAGGCTGTTTTATAGGTTGGTTTAAAAATTCTTTGTTTGTATAAAATGTTTTATGTATTTAGTGTTTCTATGTTTATCAGCAAGAATCTAGAAAGTTGGAGTACCTTTAAAAACAACTGTATATAATTTATATTGTAAAGGATAATTTCAAATTTATTTGAATATTTTCTTTATTATATGGTCTTCCTAGATCTACCTAGAGTTCTTTCAGAACACCTATATGGAACTTCAGAAATGTTATCTTGAAATTTTTTTAGGCTGCCTATTTTTTTAAGTAAAGTATCCTTAGGTGCTTTTAGGTAATAGAGTCATGAATATATTCCTTTTGTTGGAATAAGAGGAATTTATTATAAAATAAAGGAATAATAAAAATTATTCATTCATTCATTCAGCACTTACTGAGCACCTTCTCCACACCTCAGGTAAGCAATGCATGTTTAGCCAGGAAGGCGCAAAGTGATAGTGTGGTGGGGTTAGTTCCGTGGTAGATGCCTTCACAAAGAGCCAGGTGTCCAAGCTGAAAAAGGCTTCCTAGAAGAGATGACCCAAGGGAAAACTCGAGGAAAACATGAGCATTTACCTGAAATATGCTCTGAATTCATCCCAGTCTATTCCACTCCTTCTAGACCTTCATTTGCCAAGCTGTTCTCCTTAACAGGTTTTCTTCTTTTCATAAAAAATTGTATCCCATTGTGGTCATTAGTGAACATCAAGGTGGTATAAAAATCATATTTAAATCCATAACGGGGAGAAGTAGGGAATAAAGATGGTAGGTACACACAAAAAGGCCATGAAGTTTGTTTTGCATAATTAGTATGTTATGAAAAGGGCTTCCCTGGTGGCTCAGCAGTAAAGAATCTGCCTGCAATGCAGGAGATGCCAGTTTGATCCCTGGGTTGGGAGGATCCCCTGAAAGAGGAAATGGCAACCGACTCCAGTATTCTTGCTTGGGAAGTCCCATGGACAGAGGAGTCTGGCAGTCTATAATCCATGGGGTCGTGAAAGAGTCAGACATGACTTAGTGACTAAACAACAAACTATACCATGCACAGTGAACTGTATATACCCTGGAGCAACTAATAAGAAATACAGGCTTGATACCTATCTTTCTAAAGGTTTAAGCATGGAAGCAGAAGTAGGATATATACTTTTAAGACATTTACATAATAATTCCACATGGTTTATGCTGTTTACCTAACAAGTAGTACTGGCATGTGGAAGGTTCTCAGACATTGTTGAATGTATGAATATAAGGGACAGGCTGCAAACGCTCAAAGGATTCAAGAGACTACAGGTTATTGCAAGCTGGAGCACTAAAGGAAGATCTTAAACTGGATGTTGAGAAGGACTTGAGTCTCAATAAGTGAAGGGCGATGGGCTTAAAGATGAACTTGATGTGCTCAAGGAATAATTAACAGATCAGCATAGGTAAAACTGGTAAATTTGGATAGTGTCACATTGTTGGTAAACTCTTCTGTTAGTCTCCTTTCAAGAGAAGAGACTATGTCAGTTTCATATTCCTGGCACAAGGTCTGGCACATAAGACGGACACAATAAGTTTTGACTGCTTGACCTACTGACAGTCAGACATACAGACTGGCTGACAGGTAGGAAACTTCAAAAGCTAACTCCAAGAACTTTTTGGGGGGCAATGATAAAATTAATGATTAGGGAAATTTGGCTGCAATTGGAGTATAGAATGTCAGATGTAATGGAGGAGGATCAAATACAATTAGGAAGCTTTGCAGATGATAAGAGGCTGAGAGAAAAGTGGGCAAGTGGGTCTGGCAGGGACTGGAAAGGAAGAGTTTAAGAGTTATTGAGAAGAAATGACAGGTGAAAGTTAGGTTTCCTGTCTTTGACTCAGTCTGATGTCAGGTACTCTAGAAGCAGAACCTGAGATGGGGAGTTTTGTACAAGGGGCTCAGTGAGGGAATACTGGTGAGCCATGTGTGCTGCTAAGTCCAGCTCCAGTGTGAAGTGGGAAGCACACCACCGAGCTGCCCCTCCCAGAAGCAAGGGGACTATCTGTTGTGTCTCCCCAGTTCCTGGCTGTGCACTGTCCTCTGAGTAGGAGGGAGAGCTCATCACCTCACAAGCATTTCCTAGCCAGGTAGCTGGTTCCTTTCAGCCAATGGCAGGTCCAGGTGTTGATGGCCAGGACTCACAAGTGGAGTTTGGGGGCACTAGGCTGGTTAAAAGGACTCTGAGGGAACCACCAGTGTTTCCTATACTCTGTCCCAGTCTGCTCTTCATAACGCGCTCTGCTGAGGACCTTCAGTGGCTTCCCATCACATCCAGAGTAAAAGCCAAACCCCTTATCCTGGCCGACCACCATCCGCTCCTTTCTACCCTTTTGGCTTTATCCGTACACATTCTCTTCTTGTCTAGATTTCCTTATTGTTCTTTCTCAAATACCCAGCTCATTCTCACCCCAGAGAGTTAGTGCTTGATTTTCTCTCTGCCTGAAATACTCCTTCCCTGGGACTTTCATCACTAACTTCTCATCATTCTGGCTTCTCCACTCAGATGTTCCCTCCTCAGAAAGGCCATCCACTGTTGTCTCTTGCTAAGAGGCTGTGATCTGTACAAACTCTTCTGTCCTATTCACAGCTGTCACTTGAGGCCTTGAGAAGTGGACACCCAATACATATCATTGAATGAATAAACATTTGCTTCAGAGAAATGAATAAGAAACAAGGGTTCAGTATCTCCCTGAGATAGTGAAAAGCTGTGAAAACAGTGGAAACATTGAGAGAAATAAGAGATGTGAAAGGTGCATCAACTTGTACAAAAGGATGTAAAACTTTTTTTCAGACAATTTGATCTTGAGGACATTGAGGAAAATGCATGATAGAGACAGAACTGTGTAATGATTTGAGGTATAGTTTCTAGAACTGAATTCATATTCTAGCGCAAACCACCTACAAGCTGCAAGATATTGGGCAAGTTATTTAATTTCTCAATATCTCAATTTTCTCACTTGTAAATGAGGATAATGATATTATAATGGTATTACAGTCCTTCCATAAAGTCATTGAGAGGACTCAGTTTAGTTCAGTTCAGTTGCTCAGTCATGTCCAACTCTTTGCGACCCCATGAACCGCAGCATGCCAGGCCTCCCTGTCCATCACCAACACCCGGAGTCCACCCAAACCCATGTCCATTGAGTCGGTGATGCCATCCAGCCATCTCATCCTCTGTCATCCCCTTCTCCTCCTGCCCTCAGTCTTTCCCAGCATCAGAGTCTTTTCCAGTGAGTCAGTTCTTCACATCAGGTAGCCAAAGTATCGGAGTTTCAGCTTCATCATCAGCCCCTCCAATGATCACCCAGGACTGATCTCCTTTAGGATGGACTGGTGGATCTCCTTGCAGTCCAAGGCACTCTCAAGAGTCTTCTCCAACACCACAGTTCAAAAGCATCAATTCTTCAGTGCTCGGCTTTCTTTATAGTCCAATTCTCACATCCATACATGACTACTGGAAAAACCATAGCCTTGACTAGATGGACCTTTGTTGGCAAAGGAATGTCTCTGCTTTTTAATATACTATCTAGGTTGGTCATAGCTTTCCTTCCAAGGAGCAAGCATCTTTTAATTTCATGGCTGCAGTCACCATCTGCAGTGATTTTGGAGCCCAGAAAAATAAAGTCAGCCACTGTTTCTCCATCAATTTCCCATGAAGTGGTGGGACTGGATGCCATGATCTTAGTTTTCTGAATGTTGAGCTTTTAGCCAACTTTTTCATTCTCTACTTTCACTTTCATCAAGAGACTCTTTAGTTGTTCTTCACTTTCTGCCATAAGGGTGGTGTCATCTGCATATCTGAGGTTATTGATATTTCTCCCAGCAATCTTGGTTCCAGCTTGTGCTTCATCCAGTCCGGCATTTCTCATGATGTACTCTGCATATAAGTTAAATAAGCAGGGTGACAGTATACAGCCTTGATGTACTCCTTTCCTGATTTGGAACCAGTCTGTTGTTCCACGTCCACTTCTAACTGTTGCTTCCTGACTTGCGTACAGGTTTCTCAAGAGGCAGGTCAGGTGGTCTGATATTCCCATCTCTTTGAGAATTTTCCACAGTGTATTGTGATCTACACAGTCAAAGGCTTTGGCATTGAGAGGACTAGATGAGTTAAAACCCACAAGTCATATAAAACAGTTTCGGGCAAATAGCACTATTTTGAATGGAATTTTAGGAGTTCTGCACATAGGACAGACTTCAAAACCAGGGCTGGAGTCTGGGAGATACTAATGCAGCACCTACAGGACAAGATTTAGGGGGGCCTTCACTTCGATGGTTGTGTGCTTGCCCAGCTCTAAGCATGTTTCTCCAAACTTTGTATCTTTGGCCCTTCACTTGCCTCACCCAAATCCTGTCCTGGTTGAAAGAACCAAAGAGAAAAATGGTTTGTTGGTAAAACTCTCTAAATCCAGTACTTATCACACCTCCTCCCTCTGGCCTTGGTGGGAATGGTTTCTTGCTGTTACTAATCTCTTGGTTGTGTCACTGTCCTTTTGTTGCTTTGCGGTCTTTTCCATCACTTACATCACTAATCCCCTGCAGTCTGTCACTCTTCTTAAGCACTCAGAGTGGATTCTGTTTTCCTGGTTGGATTCTGATGGCTCAGTATAGTTTAGAGCTACATAATAAGCATAGGATTTCAGGGATGCAGGAGGAGAAGCCAACATTTATGGAGTGATTTCAGTGTGTTAGATACTTTTCCTTGTAAGATAATTAATCCTCATCAGGTGGTGGAGTGGTGCCCACTGCATACTTTGTAGATGAGAAATCAGAGATGCAAGGAGGTGTAACTCATCTGGGGCTCCTAAGTAACAGAGCTGAGATTCAAACCTAGTTTAAAGGTTTATACCCTTTAAACATCTGGAGGGTCTCCACATTGTAGGTACACTGCTCCTATCAAAGTACAGGAATTTATTTTTTTCCCAGTGAGAGATGCTGTTTTATTCTCAGGATACTCACCATCAGTAGTCTCCTTCTTCCTTCTCCTCTGCCTCCCCTCTTTCTCATTTTCCTTCTCCTTTCTTTCTTTCGTTTGATGAAATTCACATAACATAAAGTCAATCATTTAAAGTGGTCAATCAGTGGCATTCAGTACATTTTCAGTGTTGTGCAGCCACACTATCTAGTTCCAAAGCATTCCCATCATTCCAAAATAAAACCCCTTATCCATTTGTTTCTCCTACTATTTCCTCTTCTAGCCCCTGGCACACATCTGTTTGAATTCTGTTTCTGTGGAGTTACCTATTCTGGATAGTTCTTATAAATGGAATTATACAGTAGATATCCTTTTTTCATTTTTATTATTTATTTATTTTTGACCTTCATTTCTTTTTCTTTAATTAAAAAGATTTTATTGGAGTATAGTCGCTTTACAGTGTTGGATTAGTTTCTGCCATATAGCAAAGTGAATCAGCTATCTGTGTACCTATATCCCCTCTTTTTTGATGTTCCTTCCCATTTAGGTCACCACACAGCAATGAATAGGGTTTTCTGTGCTGTACAATCGGTTCTCATTAGTTACCTATTTTATACATAGTATTGTATAAATGTCAATTGCAATCTCCTACTCCATTCTACTTCTCCTTCCTGCTTTTATATCCATGGGTTCTCTCTGCCTGTGTGTCTATTTATGCTTTGCAAATAAGTTCATCTGTACTATTTTTCTATATTTCACATATATTTGTTAATACACTATATTTGTTTTTCTCTTTTTGACTTACTTCACTTTGTGTGACAGTCTCTAAGTCCATCCACATCTCTGCTAATGGCACAATTTCATTTTTTATGGCTGAGATTCAAAGGACTAGATCTGATAAACAGAATGCCTGAGGAAGTATGGACAGAGGTTCATAACATGGTAAAGAGGTAGTGACCAAAATCATTCCAGAGAAAATGAAATGCAAGAAGGCAAAGTGGTTATCTGAGGAGGTTTTACAAATTGCTGAAAAAAGAAGAAAAGCAAAAGGGAGAAAGGGAAAGATATACCCAAATGAATGCAAGAGAAGAGCAAGAAGAGATAAGAAGACCTTCTTAAGTGAATGATGCAAAGAAATAGAGGAAAACAATAGAATGGGAAGGACTAGATATCTCTTCAAAAAAATTGGTTATATCAAGGGAATATTTAATGTGAGGATGGGCATGATAAAGGACAGAAATGTTAAGGACCTAACAGAAGCAAAAGAGATTAATAACAGCTGGCAAGAATACAAAGAAGGACTGTATAAAAATAGATCTTAATGACTTAAATAACAATGATGGATGATCACTCACCTAGAGCCAGACATCTTGAAGTGTGAAGCCAAGTGGTTCTTAGGAAACATTACTATGAACAAAGCTAGTGGAGGTGATGGAATTCCAGCTGAGCTATTTCACATCCTAAAAACTGATACTGTTAAAGGGCTGCACTCAATATGTCAGCAAATTTGGAGAACTTAGCAGTAGCCACAGGACTGAAAAAGGTCAATTTTCATCCCAATCCCAAAGAAGGGCAATGCAAGTTCAAACTATTGTACAGTTGCGCTCAGTTCACATGCTTGCAAGGTAATGCTCAAAATCCTTCAAGCGAGGCTTCAACAGTACATGAATTGAGAACTTTCAGAGGTCCAAACTGGACTTAGAAAAGGCAGAGTAACCAGAGATCAAATTACCAAAATTCCTTGGATCACAGAGAATTTCAGAAAAACACCTACTTTTGCTTCATTGACTATACTAAAGCCTTTGATTATGTGGATCACAACAAACTGTGGAAAACTTTTAAAGAAATGGGAATACCAGACCACCTTACCTGTTTCCTAAGAAATCTGTATGTGGGTCAAGAAACAACAGTTAGAACAGACATGGAACAAAATGGAACAATAGACTGGTTCCAATTTGGGAAAGGAGTATGTCAAGGCTGTGTTCGGTCACTGTGCTTATTTAACTTGTATGCAGAGCACATTATCCAAAATGCTGGACTGGGATGAATCACAGCTGGAATCATGTTTGCCTGGAGAAATATCAACAACCTCAAATATGCAGATGATACCACTCTAAAGTCAGAAAGTGAAGAGAAACTAAACAGTCTTCTGATGAAAGTGAAAGAGCAAAATGAAAAAGCTGGCTTAAAACTCAACATTCAAAAAACTAATATCATGGTATCTGGTCCTGCTAGGGTCCAGCCCCGGTGGATCCAGGGAATTCAAAGTGGGGACAGAGTTGGAGTTTGGAAAAGGACTATTTAATTAGAAATATAAAGAGATTAGGAAAGAATAGTGTAGTAGGAAAATTAGTGGAGAAAAGAATCTGAATAACTTGGTTTATGCAG
>SJYC01110122.1:0-12766 GCA_006408675.1 Madoqua kirkii
TCATTTTTTATGGCTGAGATTCAAAGGACTAGATCTGATAAACAGAATGCCTGAGGAAGTATGGACAGAGGTTCATAACATGGTAAAGAGGTAGTGACCAAAATCATTCCAGAGAAAATGAAATGCAAGAAGGCAAAGTGGTTATCTGAGGAGGTTTTACAAATTGCTGAAAAAAGAAGAAAAGCAAAAGGGAGAAAGGGAAAGATATACCCAAATGAATGCAAGAGAAGAGCAAGAAGAGATAAGAAGACCTTCTTAAGTGAATGATGCAAAGAAATAGAGGAAAACAATAGAATGGGAAGGACTAGATATCTCTTCAAAAAAATTGGTTATATCAAGGGAATATTTAATGTGAGGATGGCATGATAAAGGACAGAAATGTTAAGGACCTAACAGAAGCAAAAGAGATTAATAACAGCTGGCAAGAATACAAAGAAGGACTGTATAAAAATAGATCTTAATGACTTAAATAACAATGATGGATGATCACTCACCTAGAGCCAGACATCTTGAAGTGTGAAGCCAAGTGGTTCTTAGGAAACATTACTATGAACAAAGCTAGTGGAGGTGATGGAATTCCAGCTGAGCTATTTCACATCCTAAAAACTGATACTGTTAAAGGGCTGCACTCAATATGTCAGCAAATTTGGAGAACTTAGCAGTAGCCACAGGACTGAAAAAGGTCAATTTTCATCCCAATCCCAAAGAAGGGCAATGCAAGTTCAAACTATTGTACAGTTGCGCTCAGTTCACATGCTTGCAAGGTAATGCTCAAAATCCTTCAAGCGAGGCTTCAACAGTACATGAATTGAGAACTTTCAGAGGTCCAAACTGGACTTAGAAAAGGCAGAGTAACCAGAGATCAAATTACCAAAATTCCTTGGATCACAGAGAATTTCAGAAAAACACCTACTTTTGCTTCATTGACTATACTAAAGCCTTTGATTATGTGGATCACAACAAACTGTGGAAAACTTTTAAAGAAATGGGAATACCAGACCACCTTACCTGTTTCCTAAGAAATCTGTATGTGGGTCAAGAAACAACAGTTAGAACAGACATGGAACAAAATGGAACAATAGACTGGTTCCAATTTGGGAAAGGAGTATGTCAAGGCTGTGTTCGGTCGCTGTGCTTATTTAACTTGTATGCAGAGCACATTATCCAAAATGCTGGACTGGGATGAATCACAGCTGGAATCCTGTTTGCCTGGAGAAATATCAACAACCTCAAATATGCAGATGATACCACTCTAAAGTCAGAAAGTGAAGAGAAACTAAACAGTCTTCTGATGAAAGTGAAAGAGCAAAATGAAAAAGCTGGCTTAAAACTCAACATTCAAAAAACTAATATCATGGTATCTGGTCCTGCCAGGGTCCAGCCCCGGTGGATCCAGGGAATTCAAAGTAGGGACAGAGTTGGAGTTTGGAAAAGGACTATTTAATTAGAAATATAAAGAGATTAGGAAAGAATAGTGTAGTAGGAAAATTAGTGGAGAAAAGAATCTGAATAACTTGGTTTATGCAGAAAACTAATAAAACCTCGAGACGAGGTTTGCACCATCTACATTAAGCCACCAGCGCCCACTTGAATAGCGGAGGGTGCCCCGCCTTGGGCTCCCTCTCGTGTGGATCTTAAAAGCTAGGACAAGTAAGTAGACTTGGCGAGCCTCCGTGATCCAGATGGGAATTCAGATGGAAAAGGGGAGAAAAGAATGACATGGAGGAGCCCAGCATCGGTGCAAGTCTCAAGACTTTATTTTCAAAATCAGCTTATATATCCCAAACTGTACATAAAGAAATAATGGAATATGCAGAGTTATGCAGGGGCAGCAGTCCTGACTCTCATTGAGAGGAGGCTTTCTTTTTGCATACCTTCCCGTATATAAAAGATCTCAGGTGGTTTACATTGTCTTCTGGCCAAGAGGCCTGTTAACATTTTTATGGCTCTCTTCCTAGATAAATGTCTATCAACCAGAAAACTCTTTTTCCCTAGAAGTGTTTTTTCTTTACTCTGCATCACCCTCAAAGTACTAAATAAAGTTACATTCCTGTAGAACAAAGGTGCAGTGGATTATAACAAAGAAAGTACTTAACTCAAAGATCTAATGTTGCTAATACCAGGTCTACTACCTTTTTTTTTTCTATATACCAACTATATCTACAAATAAAAGATATGAAAATTTGACAGCAAGTATTGGCTCAACAAATGAAACCTTTAATCAGTCCTAATGATTTTGACTCCTTGGAAGCCCCTACATTCCTAGGATGTTTTAAGCTTCCTCTCAGGAGGCTGCAATCAATCACATGCACAGCTGTAAAAGTCTGGCAGGCAGGCTATAAAGCCATCAGAGGGGTTTTTGGATTGAAACACTCTTATTATGCCCAGGAGATTTATTATCTAAAAGCTCAAAATTAACTTTTTCCAGAAAAAAGGTGGTGGGGAATAGCCTCCTGTTAATGTCAGAAGAGTAGGTGGAAAGCATAACACAGTAAAGCAGGCAGACTTTGGTTTTTGGGGGTGGGTGCTCAGGAAATTCCAGGGGGAACCCCTGAAGCCTGATCATGCCCTTGTGTTTTATCCAGCTTCCTTCCTCATGACCTTTGCCATGGGCGGGATTCCTCATGCTGGCTCCTGACATGGTCCCATCACTTCATGGCAAATAGAAGTTGAAAAAGTTCAAGCAGTTACAGATTTTATTTTCTTGGGATCCAAAATCAGTGTAGATGGTAACTGCAGCCATGAAATTAAAAGATGCTTGCTCCTTGGAAGAAAAGCTATGACAATCCTAGTCAGTGCATTACTAAGCAGAGACTTGACTTTGCCAACAAAGGTCCATATTGTCAAAGCTAAGTTTTTTCCACTAGTCATGTGCAGATGTGAGAGTTGGACCATAAAGAAGGGTAAGTGCTGAAGAATTGATGCTTTTGAATTGTGGTGCTGGAGAATACTCTTGAGAGTCCCTTGGACTGCAAGAAGATCAAACTGGTCAGTCTTACAAGGAAATCAACCCTGAGTATTCACTGGAAGGATCGAAGCTTAAGCTGAAACTTCAATACTTTGGCCACCTGAAGCAAAGAGCCGACTCAGCAGAAAAGACCCCGATGCTGGAAAAGATGAGGACAGGAGAAGAGGGTGGCAGAGAATGAGATGGTTAGATAGTTATCACTGACTCAATGGATAGAAGCCAGTGGCACCCCACTCCAGTACTCTTGCCTGGAAAATCCCATGGATGGAAGAGCCTGGTAGGCTGCAGTCTGTGGGGTCGCTAAAAATCGGACACAACCAAGCGACTTCACTCTCACTTTTCACTTTCATGCATTGTAGAAGGAAATGGCAACCCACTCCAATGTTCTTGCCTGGAGAATCCCTGGGACAGGGGAGCTGTCTATGGGATTGCAGAGTCGGACACGACTGAAGCGACTTAGCTGCAGCAGCAGCAGCAGCAGCAGCTATGGATGGAGTTTGAGCAAACTGTGGGAGACAGTGAAGAACAGGGAAGCCTCACATGCTGCAGTTCATGGGCACAGAGTTTATGACTTAGCAACTAAACATAAACAACAAAAGTCTTCCCTTGTATGTACATAGTACTTCTTTATCCATTCCTCCCTTGGTGGGCATTTAAGTTGCTTCCATGTCCTGGCTATTGTATATAGTACCGCAGTAAACATTGGGGTGCATGTGTCTGAATGTGGTTTTCTCTGGTATATGACAAGGAGTGGGATGGCTGTGTCATAAAGTAGTTTCTATTTTAAGTTTTCTAAGAAACCTCCATGCTGTTCTCCCTAGTTACTGTATCAATTTACATTCCCACCAATAGTATAGGAGGCTTCCCTTTTTTGCACACTTTCTCCAGCATTTATTGTTTGTAGATTTTTTAATGATGGCCATTCTGACTGTTGTGAGGTGATGCCTCATTGTTTTGATTTGCGTTTCTTTGTAATTAGTGATGTTGAGCATCTTTTCATTATGCTCTTTGACTTAGCCTAATATTTTGTGGATCATCCACATTGTAGTATGTGTCAGTACTTCATTATTTTTATTGCTGAATAATATTCCTTCATAAAAACATATATATTCTACAGTTTATTTTTCCATTTATCCATTGGTAGAGATTTGGTTTATATCTTTAACTATTGTGAATAGTGCTGCTATGAACATACATGTGCATACATACATTTATTTGACCCCTTGTTTCCAATTCTTTCAGGCATATATGGTCTCATTAACTTCTACTTATTTTCCTAATTCTAATTCCTGTCTATTTAAGATTATTTAGTTGCTAAGTCGTGTCCAAGTCTTTGCCATCCATGGAGTGTAGCCCATCAGGCTACAGTCCTGTCCTTGGGATTCTCCAGGCAAGAATACTGGAGTGGGTTGCCATTTTCTTCTCCAATTTAAGATTATAAAGTGATAAAATATGTCATTAATTTCTGTTAAGTTTTTTCTCTTCTTGAAATCTTAAACATATTTATAATCTCCTAGTTTTAATTTATTCTCGAAGTTTTGCTTTTATTTCTGCCCACTGTATATGTCTGTACATGTATGTATGTGTGAGTCTGTATATGTTGGTGGGGAGAGAGAGAGAGAGAAAGTTGTTTGAACATTTAATATAGCCATTCTGGGACCTAAAAGTTGTTTACAACCACTGGCTCATGTTTTATATCAATACTATCAGATTTTATATAAAGTCCCATTTCTAAGTTCAAAAGGTCATACTTCTTTCAAGGTAAATGCTAATAGCAAAGAGTTATTTGGAAATTTGGGTAAATAAATAAAGGCAGCTACTTTTAGTTATATGCAAATAAAATTGTGTTTCTCTTTTAGGACAGATAAGCAGATGAGGGAAGAATCATTGTATTTTTGTAATCTACGTGAACAGAAAATATAATCTAAAATAAACTGAATGCACAAATGAATAACTCAGGTGCAAATTGTTCATTTGTGAGATGAAGCCTCTTGAAAGAGAAGAGTGCTGGCAGCGAGCTGGCATGGCAGTATCTCCTGCTCTTACCCTTACATTCTCAAAGTCATGCATGGTAATTTAGTTGCGCTCCCATTAATATTAGTGGGAGTTTTGAAACTTATATTCATGCACACATCTTTGAAAATGTATGAGTGAGTGAAGTCGCTCAGTCGTGTCCGACTGTTTGTGACCCCATGGACTATAGCCCACCAGGCTTCTCCATCCATGGACTTTTCTAGACAAGAGTACTGGAGTGGATTGCCATTTCCTTCTCCAGGGGATCTTCCCAACCTGGGGATTGAACCCATGTCTCCTGCATTGCATGCAGACCCTTTACCATCTGAGCTACCAGGGAATCCCAGAAAATATATGGATCAAAGTAAATTGTTAATGAAAAACTGGGTTTCATTTTTAGTGAAATAGTTTCAATCTCTTACCAAAGATGTCCTAGAAGGCACCTTCATTCTAGTCACAAGAATTACGTATAAGGCTACTATTTAGAGGTCATCTTCTTTAAAGCAACATGGTTAATAATCATATTGAAGAAAAAAAAAGTATTTCCCCATCCTTAAAGAACACCAAAGTTCAGGAACCATGTTGTTTAATAGTAAGCAAAGGATCTTAGACCCTTTCAATGGACGCTTTCAGCTCAGTGCACGTGATCAGTGATAGAGGCATGCTAAGGTGAATTTTAATTAGGACTAAATTGTGGTATTATTCTTTCATACCCTGAGCATCTGTTCCCTTCAGAAATGATGATTTATGCAGGCTATCAGAGCAGACAGTTTGCTACAGCTTATGTCACGGTTAGTGGGAAGCTGGTGGTAGCATTTTGGGAAACCAGCATCTAAATGGAGACTAGCTGGTGTATACAATATAGGTAATGGGGGAGGGGAAGCGCGATGTGTCCATTTTTAATTTCGAAGCCAAATATTGACTTGACTTTAAAAAAATCTCTTCTAGACCATCTGTTGTTAATGAAGAAAGTAACTTGGACAATGAATGGGCTGATGCTTCCTACTGATGTCAAAAGACGGAAAGCCAAGCCTGTTCTTTCTATTAGAATGCAAAAACTTATTGAGAAGACCTCAGTCCGAATTCTACTCTTTAAGAATGGCATGGGACAGGATGGACATGAGATTACAGTGGGAAAGGAAACAATGAAAAAGGTAATCTTGTATTAAATATTGAAGTAAAAATTAAATTTCAAAGTTTTTATGGCTCTTGAAATGTGTTTTTTCCTTCTGTATATCACGTCAGCAATTAAACTGAAATATTAAGGAGTCATTATATAGAATGCAGGAATTCAGCTGTTTAGAAGTATGTTTATTGCACTTACAACATAACTTACTTAAATAAAGCAACAGCATTTCAGGAAATAGTTTGGCCAACATACTTGGCCATTTCCTCAGGTAAAAGTCATGTTTACACTTGAGGAAACATTCCAGTTGGTTATAATACTTTACAGGGTGTTTAGGTTGAAGTCTGGCTTCCCTTGTGGCTCAGACGGTAAAGCATCTGCCTACAATGTGGGAGACCTGGGTTCGATCCCTGGGTCCGATCCCTGGGTCGGGAAGTTCCCCTGAAGAAGGAAATAGCAACCCATTCCAGTATTCTTGCCTGGAAAATCCCACGGATGGAGGAGCCCGGTAGGCTACAGTCCATAGGGTCACAAAGAGTAGGACATGACTGAGCAACTTCACTTCACTTCACTTCAATTTAACTAGCGTCAAAACTCAAACCTGCTCCTTTTCATTTAGAAGAGTAGTTAAAACCTAGAAGCCCCTCTGCTCTTCAAAGTGATCAGTGACATCTGAAATAGCAACGATTCAGTTTAAAAGTATCCATATGCATTTAAAAAAAGTAAATCGGGATAGTCTAGTCAAGGCTATGGTTTTTCCTGTGGTCATGCATGGATGTGAGAGTTGGACTGTGAAGAAGGCTGAGTGCCGAAGAATTGATGCTTTTGAACTGTGGTCTTGGAGAAGACTCTTGAGAGTCTCTTGGACTGCAAGGAGATCCAACCAGTCCATTCTGAAGATCAGTCCTGGGTGTTCTTTGGAAGGAATGATGCTAAAGCTGAAACTCCAGTACTTTGGCCACCTCATGAGAAGAGTTGACTCACTGGAAAAGACTCTGATGCTGGGAGGGATTGGGGGCAGGAGGAGAAGGTGACGACCGAGGATAAGATGGCTGGATGGCATCACAGACTCAATGGACGTGAGTCTGAGTGAACTCCAAGAGATGGTGATGAACAGGGAGGCCTGGCATGCTGCGATTTATGGGGTCGCAAAGAGTCGGGCACGACTGAGTGAGTGAACTGAACTGAAATCTGGATAGACTTAAGAAAAATCATGTAACAGTTCAGCAAACTTTAAGAAACAAATTTTAAAGTATTGCCATATAAATGCATTTCTTAAAGAAGGTGCTTGTACTTCCCAGGTCTTTGATATTTAAAAATACAGATAAACGAATGGGTATTTGGTGGGGTGGGAGGGAGTCTTTTCATTCAGATGAGAAATTTTCAGTGAATATTAAAGTAGCTTGATAATAATAAAAGCAATGAAAATTTATTAAATATGGATTAGAGAGACCCTGAAACATAACCAAACTATTTAGGTTTTAATCCTAGCTTTGTCATTCACTATCTATAAGACCTTTTATAACTTACTTTGAGTCTCAGTTTCTTTATCTAAAAACTAATGATAGTAACATGCCTATCTGATAAAACTGATGTTAATGTTCAACATGGTATTATGTGTGGAGTACAATGCCTGGCACACAGAAAGTTCCCATTAAATTCTTTTTTTTTAATTTTATTTTTGTTTTATTTTACTTTACAATACTGTATTGGCTTTGCCATACATTGACATGAATCTGCCACGGGTATATACAAGCTCCCATTCCTGAACCCCCCTCCCACCTCCCACCCCATATCATTTCTCTGGATCATGCCCGTGCACCAGCCCCAAGCATCCTGTATCCTGTATGGAACATAGACTGGTGCTTCATTTCTTGCGTGATAGTATACATGAATTTTGCTATTCTCTTTGTGCTTGTACTGAGTCACTCTTTCATCTCTGACTCTCTGAGGCCCCAATAGACTGTAGCCTCGCCAGGCTTCTCTGTCTGTAGGGATTCTCCAGGCAGGAGGACTGGAGTGGGTTGCCATGCCCTCCTCCAGGGGACCTTCCCAACCCAGGAATCAAACCTGTGTCTCCTGTACTGCAGGTGATTCTTTACCATCTGAGCCACCAGGGAAGTCCAAGATACTGGAGTGGGTGGCCTATCCCTTCTCCACAGGGTCTTCCTGACCCAGGAGTTGAACCAGGGTCTTCTGCATTGGAGGCAGATGCTTTACCAACTGAGCTACCAGGGAAGCCCATTCTTCTCTTTAGGACTCATAAATACACATCTAATAGAATTTATTTTTCTTATTAATGGGAAACATTTATTTTGAAATGAAGATAGCTATAAATCATTTTGTTATACCAGAATATTTTCAAAATGAATATTGCTTAAAACAGGTGAATAGTTGACTAGATATTGGAAATTTTTATTATTGAAATACCTGTTTCTTCAACTACTTATTTTTGTAGTTGTTTTATAACTATATCTGCATAAGAATATTTACTAAGGAACTGGGAAACTGGATTTTATTTCCTTCTTATCTGCAGATTTGGACTATAAGTGAAATGAGGGATATTACACACCAGAGCAAATTGCTAAGGCAAGTTGTAACATCTTCCCTGGAGATTTTGAAAAATAGAGAATGTGGACATCTCTTGGACTGTTCAAATGTAGTCATTCCTGGAGATGGAAGCTAGATTAGATAACCTCTTGAGTTCACTTCAGTTCAATCTCTGTAATTCTATGCCTCAGTGGTAAAATTGGGGTAATAGTCACTCTTACAGATTACATGTTCTTAGATGAAAGGTTGAGTATAAAACAAAAGTGTCACTGCTATTTTGCTTTTTGACGTGAGAGGTCAGTTTATTTAAAACTGGATGTTCAAAGAATTCTTTCACTTATTTTTTTCTTCAGTTTATAAAATTTAGAGAACTGTCACAATTTTTATAAAAACATGATTCAGTAATAAATGTATTTGTAAACATTTGTCTCAATATTACTTTTAAGAATGCAGTAAAAGAGAGAAGGCAGTTAAATACTGGTGTTGGGTGTTGATAGAACTTTTTGGAGGGAAAATAAGGCTAGCTAATTACTTTTTGAATAAAATTTAAATTTTGAAAGCTTTGTTGATAATCACAGGGCAATGCCCATTTATCAGTTAATACCAGATCAGCAGTAGGACTAAAAAAGGTGATATAGTCATAGGAAAAATGTAAATTATTTTCTCCTTTATGATAAATTAGGAATATTAGGGACTAATGGCTATTATTAGATTATAGCTAAGTAGTACAAAACTGAAGTAAAAAGTAAAGGACTCTAATATGTTGAAGGTTACTGCAGTGAAATGAGGGAGTTATATAAGATGGGTGATAAAATAAGATAGTTGGAGCTTAAAAGTCCTCTCTGATACTCAGAATGGAGTCGAGGAGAAATAATTGTATTTCAGTAATAGATATATAATCAAAATGAAGGTTAAAAGGTTAGCTAATTTAAAAGTTTCATTGAGGGCAAAAGTGATACCATTCTTCTCTGTACTCTAGAATATCAGAATGATGGTCCATCCCCTTGAAATTGGAATCAGGTGGTTTTGGAATTACTTCATATGATTTTAGTAATCACACAGCACCCACTACTATGGGCATTGGCTAAACATTATCCATGTATTGAAAAAGATATTAGGAAAAATTTGTGGGCACAAGTGCAAAGTAAGTGTAAAATTTAAATGGCTTTAGATATATAGCTTCTTGAGGTTAGCATTGTGGTAGATAAGTTTTATTTTCCCTCAGTTACCTCCTGGAATCTTTGTCAGAGAAGAAGTATTAAGCTGTGTGAGTTATTGTATTATCCAGGACGTGCTCAGTCATGTCTAACTGTTTCAAGACTCTATGGACTATAGCCCACCAGGCTCCTCTGTCCATGGGACTGTCCCAGCAAGAATACTGGAGTGGGGTGCCATTTCCCCTTCCAGGGGATCTTCCTGACACAGGGACTGAATCCATGTCTCCTGCCTCTCCTGCATTAGCAAGTGGATTCTTTACTACTGAGCCACCTGGATAGCATCTCCTTTAGAGACATCTTTATCTTTTTCTCAGCAGATAATAGTTTTATTTATTTGTTTTTTGCTAGCCTTCTGTGTTCTATCACTAATAGCATGAGATTACAGTGGTGGAAATGATGAAAAAGATAATGAAATCAATGAAAAAATGGAAAAAACCCATGTTATCTCACTTTCCAGTTTGACCTGATTATTCCCTATAACTACCCTAGTCCCTTCACCTTCAACCTGGAGATTATCTTTTTCTCTCTCCTTTCTTGGATGCCTCTCTCCTAGTCCCCCCTCTGTCTTCCTTTACTCTATTGTGCACATCATGCTAGTGACTTTCTGAAAAAACCTACATCAGAATCATCTGGTTTGTATGTTTAAAATTCAGACTTCTGGGACCCACTCCAAGCCTATCAAGAATCCCTTGAGCTTGGGAATCTGAATTTCAGCAGATGTCTCCAGATGTTGCCTAGTCCCGCTAAAATTTAAGAACTCTTGTTCTCTGGTGTTATAAAACCTCAAACTTAGAAATTGATGGGAATTTTCACAGTCTTCTTTTTGTTCTGTATTTCCATTTCTCATGTGGTATAAGAGAAAGATAAGTTGCGTGACAGGAAACAGTTTATGGGAAATTGGGTCACTAGTTGCTATGAGAACTAGTACAAGGAGTTCAGAAATCATGAAAAGGAGAATGTCAGCAGTTAGCAAGATGGGAGTAGTATATTTATAGTAAGTCTGACTTAGAAAAAAGTAAATATTCCCTTAATATTTTTATGTAAATATATTTCATTGCAGTGATTTTTCCCTGTTACTAGTGAAAGATCACATAAGTATTGAGAGAATTACTCACATACGACAGTTAGGATATAAGTAAATAATAGAGTTATCAAATGCCTTTAAGTCAGAGGAAAATTTAGACTGCTATGATATTTATGGCTGGATGGCATCACTGACTCGATGGACATGAGTCTGAGTGAACTATGTGAGGGGTGATGGACAAGGAGGCCTGGCGTGCTGCGATTCATGGGGTCGCAAAGAGTTGGACATGACTGAATGACTGAACTGAACTGATGATATTTACCATTTGTTAGTTTGAAAAATAGCTCAATAAACAGCAACAATAAAAAGCATTAAGAAGTTTAAGAAAGACCCTTGGGACTTCCCTGTTGATCCAGTGGCTAAGAATCCTCACCCTCAGTGAAGACTGTGTGGGTTCGATCCCTGGTCAGGAACCAGATCCCACGTGCTGCAGCTAAGAGTCTGAGTACCACAGTGAATGATCCTGCATGCTGCAACTAAGATTTGGTACTGCCGCTGCTAAGTCACTTCAGTCGTGTCTGACTCTGTGCGACCCCATAGACAGCAGCCCACCAGGCTCCCCCGTCCCTGGGGTTTTCCAGGCAAGAGTACTGGAGTGAGGTGCCATTGCCTTCTCCAAAGATTTGGTACAGCCATATAGTTAAATAAATAAATTAAATATTTTTTAAAAAAGAGAGGTGCTTTTCAAATATAAATTGATGCAAACATTATGGAAAACAGTATGGATGTTTGTTTAAAAACTAGAAATAGAGCTACCATATTATCTAACAATCCCATTCCTGGGCATATATCCAGAAAAGACAAAAAGTCTTAATTTGAAAAGATAGATGCACCTCAACATACCTATCAGCACTATTTACAATAGCTCAGATATGGAAACAACTCAAGTGCCTATCACCAGATCGGGCTTAAGAAGATGTGATATATTTACACAAGGGAATATTACTCAGCCATGATAAGAATGAAATATTGCCATTTGCAGTGACATAGATGAACCTAGATAATATCATAATAAGTGAAATTAGAGGAAGATAAATTTTGTATGTGGAATCTAAAGAATAATGCAAATGAATCTGTATACAAACAGAAACAGGTCCACAGATATAGAAAACAAACTATGATTACCAAACTGGAAAGGATAAATTAGGAGTAGGGGATTAAAAGATACAAACAAATAAACATAAAACAAATAAACAGCAAGGATTTACTATATAGCACAGGGAACTGTGGAGAAGGAAATGGCACCCCACTCCAGTACTCTTGCCTGGAAAATCCCACGGACGGAGGAGCCTGGTAGGCTATAGTCCATGGGGTTGCAAAGAGTCAGACACGATGGAGTGACTTCACTTTCACTTTCACAGGGAACTGTACTTAATATCTTATAATAACCTCTAATGGAAAATAATCTGAAAATATATATATAACTGAATCATTTTTCCATATACCTGAAACTGATGCAATATTGTAAACCAAGTATATTTAAATTAAAATAAAAATAGGAAAGGCCTAATTTAGTTAAAAAAAAAATACAACATACAAAAGTCCACAGCATGACTGTGGAATGTTCACATACAAATCAGTAGCTATAACAGAGATTTTCCACACAGTGTGATTTAAAGAATTTAGAGAACATTTTAAGAGATTCAAAAGGTAGCACCTGGATTAACAAAATTTGATTAAGGATGTTCAACATGGATTCTGACAGGAGAGGTCATGCATAATTATTTATGTTGGAAGTTCTTTAAAGAGTTTTTTATGATATATGAGCAAAAGCCCATTGATACTATTATTGCTTTAAAAATTAGTCT
>SJYC01110124.1:0-34817 GCA_006408675.1 Madoqua kirkii
AAAGCATCTGCCTCCAATGCGGGAGACCGGGGTTCGATCCCTGAGTCGGGAAGATCCCCTGGAGAAGGAAATGGCAATCCACTCCAGTATTCTTGCCTGTAGAATCCCATGGACAGAGAAGCCTAGTAGGTTACAGTCCGGGGGGTCGCAAAGAGTCGGACACGACTGAGCGACCTCACCTTCACCTTCACACATACTTTAGTTACAGCATAATTTTATAACATTGATCAAAAATTTTATTTGCTACTTTTATCAGACTTTTAATAACAATATAAATTTAAGATAATATGATTTTAAATTAGACATATATTCAGTTCAGTTCAGTCGCTCAGTAGTGTCAGACTCTTTGTGACCCCATGAATCACAGCACGCCAGGCCTCCCTGTCCATCACCAACTCCCAGAGTTCAGTCAAACTCACGTCCATTGAGTCCATGATGCCATCCAGCCATCTCATCCTCTGTCATCCCCTTTTCCTCCTGCCCCCAATCCCTCCCAGCATCAAAGTCTTTTCCAATGAGTCAGATCTTCGCATGAGGTGGCCAAAGTACTGGAATTTCAGCTTTAGCATCATTCCTGCCAAAGAACACTCAGGACTGATCTCCTTTAGAATGGACTGGTTGGATCTCCTTGCAGTCCAAGGGACTCTCAAGAGTCTTCTCCAATAGCACAGTTCAAAAGCATCAGTTCTTCAGTGCTCAGCTTTCTTCATAGTCCAACACTCACATCTATACATGACCACTGGAAAAACCATAGCCTTGACTAGATGAACCTTTGCTGGCAAACTAATGTCTCTGCTTTTCAATATGCTATCTAGGTTGGTCATGCTGCTACTGCTGCTAAGTCGCTTCAGTTGTGTCCGACTCTTTGTGACCCCATAGATGGCAGCCTACCAGGCTCCCCCATCCCTGGGATTCTCCAGGCAAGAACACTGGAGTGGGTTGCCATTTTCTTCTCCAATGCATGAAAGTGAAAAGTGAAAGGGAAGTCACTTAGTTGTGTCCGACTCTTCGAGACACCCGTGAACTGCAGCCTACCAGGCTCCTCTGTCCATGGGATTTTCCAGGCAAGAGCACTGGAGTGGGGTGCCATTGTCTTCTCTGAGGTTGTTTATAACTTTCACTAATTCATTAATTTGTGATATTTTTATGAATAAATCTGCCAAGCATCTGGATTTGAGGATGTGAAAAACTGTGATCTTGTCCTCAAAGTAAAGTCGCTCAGTCCTGTCAGACTCTTTGCGACACTATGGACTGTAGCCTACTAGGCTTCTCTATCCATGGAATTTTCCAGGCAAGAGTACTGGAGTGGGTTGCCATTTCCTTCTCCAGGGGATCTTCCTGACCCAAGTATCAAACCTGGGTCTCTTGCATTGCAGGTAGATGCTTTACCGTCTGAGCCACCAGTCTAGTGATAGAAAAGGTGTTTATAAAAATGATCAAATTATTGAATATGAAATAGGTGACAGGGAGGTCTTCTGAGAAGAGATAAGCAGAGAGTACAGCATCTGAAAGATTCCATGGCAGAGTGAGCAGGATGGATCCCATGAATTAAAAGTTTAACTTATGAGGGAGAGTAGCCTGTAAAAAAGGTTAGATTTTTTGCCTTTTTCCTCCAAAGAACTGTGAAAGATCATATAAACATTTTAGTTGGGAGCAGAAGAAAGGGTACCAGATTTATTTTTGAAGAGATTACTTTGGTGCTCAGTGGAGGACAGATTGGGTGGGCCAGGGAGATGCAGGGAAACTATTTGCTAAGTATTGCCAGAGTCCTAGTGACAGATGATAATAGCCTGGACCTCGGGAGTGGAAATGGATAAGATTTTTAGAAGATAAAATCAACAGGCCCTGATAATAGCTTGGATACACGGCGTAAAGGGAAGTGAGATGTTAAAGGTATCCAGGATGATTTTTCAGTTTCTGGTTTGCATCCTCAGGTAGAAGGAGGTATCTTTTCCTATGCCTGGAAGAAGACTAGGCTTGAAGCTGAAGAGATGGGATTCAGTCTTGGACATGCTGATTTTGAGGGATCTTTGATCTGTTTGAGTGAGATAATGAATAGGTATTATGTGGTCTGAAGCTCAGAGTATTTCAGGGGTAGGCATACCTATTTGGAAGCTGCCAGTGTATAGACAGAAAATGAAACATTGGAGCATTGATTAGATTGCCATAAGAGAGCATCTAGTGTGAAGCAGGAAGAAGGCTAGGACTACCTTCAAGAACTCCAATTAATGAATAGAGGTGGATGAGCCTGTAACAAGAAAAAAAGGCGGGAAAAGAATTAGTGGATTATCATATTTCACAATTCAGGGAAAAGGGGATTTAAAGAAAGAAGAAGTAACTCAAATGCTATTCAAAGATTGAAATAAATGAGCATTAAGAAAATACCCTTTGGATTTGTCAGTGTGGTAGTCATTGTAAATCTTTGTGATTTGTTTGTTTTGTTTGTTCAGTAAGAAGGTTGGGGAGAAATTATCAAGATTAACATTGTAACACCACTTCACAAATTTGAGATTGTGTGAAGTGAGGGACTAAAACCCCAGCATTTGAGAGGACTCTGAGAAACTGAGAGAACTCAGAGGAAAGCTTGTTTTCTTTCAAAGGAGGTTGATGGTCTAATCACTTTTGTTGATCATGGGGAGAGTTTTCAGAGTGCGCAACGCAAAGGTCTTAGAAATGGATGAAGGAGTTGAGGATACTGTATAAAGAAGAACAGATAGAACCTTAAGTAAATGATAATGCACAAGACAGAGTAGGAATATTTTTTCTGTAAAGGGTCTGACAGCAAATATTCTTCATTTTCTATCCCATAAAGTCTTTGTTACAACCACTCAACTCTGATACTTAGTGTGCAACCAGCCATAGAAAATCTATAAATTAACACTGGCTGTTTTCCAGGAAAACTTTATTTATGGGCACTGAAATATGAATTTCATATATTATGATATATTATTAAAGTGTGACAAATCATTATTCTTCTTTTGATTATTTTTTAACAATTAAAAGCATGCAGAGTCTTCTCAGCCTACAAGCCATACAGAAACAGACTGTGGCCAGAATTGGCCCATGACCCCTGCTCTAGGGGATCTTTTGAAGGAAGTATGTGTAGAGGGCTGAATCTGGGGTTACATTTCTGGGCAGTGACTCATGAAAAGCTATTAAGATTCTTTATCTTTGAGGAAGTTGATAGTGTTGGATCTGATGGCTTGTAGACTCAGCTCACGTGGCCCAGGGTTATGTTGAGCTAAGCACACTCTCACTTTTGGGTAGTACTAAACCAAACTCCTGGGTGTTCTTTGGAAGGAATGATGCTAAAGCTGAAACTCCAGTACTTTGGCCACCTCATGTGAAGATATGACTCATTGGAAAAGACTCTGATGCTGGGAGGGATTGAGGGCAGGAAGAAAAGGGGACAACAGAGGATGAGATGGCTGGATGGCATCACCGACTCAATGGACGTGAGTTTGAGTGAACTCTGGGAGTTGGTAATGGACAGGGAGGCCTGGCGTGCTGTGATTCATGGGGTCACAAAGAGTCAGACACGACTGAGTGACTGAACTGAACTGAACTGAAACCAAACTCAGAGACTTTAGACTATGAAACCATACCACCTCTATGGTAGCCATTCTAAAAGCTGCAGACTGCACCAGATATGCTTGGACATGGAGGTTACTCCGCAAACTATAAACAAATGGACTCAACTAAAAAGAGTTTGTGGAAAATCTCTTCCCATGTGCTTGTCAAGAGGAGTCTAGTTTTACAGTATAATGGTTTTTATATTTTATTATCAGAAGAGTTCTCTATAGCCTAAGCTATAAGAAATTATCAAAAAAGTAATATGTTAACAAGTTTAACAGCTACAGATTAGTGGAAATGGTATTTTAATTAACCTTAAGATTACAGCAAGCTAGCACTGTTAAATATTTTAAATTACAAGAATGACCTTACAAATAGGGGCTTCCTTTTAGGACTTTTGACAGAAATTTATATTGATACTAATTTACAACATTTTAAATTTACTATGAAGAAATGATTACTGAAGGTTGGCAGTGCTTAAACACTGCAAAGATCTTTCATCTTGAAAGTAGGAGAGTAGCAGTTTTGCTGATGCATTATTAATTTCTAATATATCTGATTTTCTAATGCCAATTTTAAAACTCACTTAACTCTTAAAACTTGGCTTGCACAAACATTATTACTGATGTTTTAGCAATGAAAAGGGAAGAATCTCTGAGTTAAAAAGCCATGTAATTTTACTTGGCTAATTTTTTAAAAACTCAAAGACAGCAATATTTTAAAATCATCGATATTTTAGTTGAGGTAAAGGGGATTATCTTTAAATAGTTCATATTTTGCTTAGCTTAATTGGTAAATTATGATAAAAATTTAGAGGATATTTAGATATTTGAAGCTTCACTAGTAACTGGGGAATATGGTTTGTACAAAATGGCTTCATTGCACTTTTAAATAATAGATTTCTAATTTTAAGAAATTGAGAACTAAACGTAACAAATGGAAAGATGAAGAATGTGAGTATCATAAGGAGGGGGTTGCATCATTTTAGGGTTTCTGGGGCCAGCTATAGGAGCTTCCCTGGTAGATGAGATGGTAAAGAATCCACCTGCAGTGCAGGAGATCTCTGGATCAGGAAGATTCCCTGGAGAAGGGAATGGCAACCCACTCCAATATTCTTGCCTGAAGAATTCCATGGACAGAGGAGCCTGGTGGACTACAGTCCATGGGGTTGCAAAGAGTTACTTTTGTATAGGTTCTTGGTAATTTTCAAGGTGACTGGCTATGGAAGAATGCATTCTGAATTACCTCCTTTGAGGATTTTTGTCAAGGCAGTTAGTGGTGGTAACTGCAAAAGGATAATATTTGGGCACAGAGTCAGATAGGAGAAAGTGATAAAAAGAAGAATTTTTCTAGTCAGACTGTGTTAATTGCCAAAAATAGATCGATCCCATGCCAGTGTTTATATGTTCCACTCTCCTTTCTGTCTCAAGTCCCAGAAGAAACTTCGGTTTCTTTTCCTGATGCTTTCTCTCTTGCATTTTTGAATATTGCTTTCTGAGCATCTTTAAAAAAGGTTTCAGTCCATTCAATGGGAGTCCTAGGTTAACTTGTGTGTAGTAGTCACTAAAGAAATTGAACCAAGAGATTAGGAAGGAAGGCAGGAAGAGTGAGGTTTGGAATTGCCACACTTGTTACCTTATTTGTTAGGGTGGCAAGGACCAGTCCCAGGTATGGGCAGGTGGACTAGAGAGAGGTAGGGGCCATTCTAAGTTAGGGTGCCTTGTGTTTGATTTATGAGGACACAGGGCCCTGGTTCTCCTGCACTGACACACTTCAAGTAGTGACACTGAGGTTAATGGATTTGCTCTACATGGCAGTGGTTTTTCCCTGGTGGCTCAGAGGTTAAAGCGTCTGCCTGGAACGCGAGAGACCTGGGTTTGATCCCTGGGTCAGGAAGATCCCCTGGAGAAGGCAATGGCACCCCACTCCAGTACTTTTGCCTGGAAAATCCCATGGACAGAGGAGCCTGGTAGGCTGCAGTCCATGAGGTCACTGAGAGTCGGATACGACTGAGTGACTTCACTTTCACTTTTCACTTTCATGCATTGGAGAAGGAAATAGCAACCCACTCCAGTGTTCTTGCTTGGAGAATCCCAGGGACGGTGGAGCCTGGTGGGCTGCCGTCTATGGGGTCACACAGAGTTGGACACGACTGAAGCAACTTAGCAGTTTAGCAGCCAGTACTCCTGCCTGGAGAATCCCATGGAGGGAGGAGCCTGGTAGGCAACAGTCTATGGGGTCGCAAAGAGTCGGACATGACTGAGCGACTTCACTTCAGTGTCACTTATGAAGTACATTGCAAGTACCTACTTATCTGACTAGATAAAGCACTGATGTTGTGAATATTTCCCTCATAAATTAGAACGTTCAAGATTATTCCTATCACTGTATCCTTAATCATGAACGTTATTCTTGGTTTTGAGAGAGACTGCAACAATATATAGTTTTTGAAAAACTGCCTGAAGCTCTGGATTGCAGCTAGAGTATAAGAAACACACAGAATCATGTAAATGCCCTTGGGAGTACGTGGCATGGGGGAACATTATTGGTCATGTTTAAGGCTAGGATAAAGGCTGAGAATCTCTGATATAATCCAGTTAAGATTAGTTTGTCAAATTAAATTCATTGGTTAAATATTATTTGCCTTTTAAGTGCAACACATTACTAGATACAGCAACTCCGATGATAAGCCAAATCAGTCATGATGTTTGAAAGTTGTTCTCCAGACTGAAAGAAAAGTACAGCTTTGCCTCTTTATACACGTTAAGCGGGTTTTAGCAAAGGCAGAGGAGCCAGAGATCAAATTGCCAACATCCGCTGGATCATCAAAAAAGCAAGAGAGTTCCTGAAAAACATCTATTTCTGCTTTATTGACTATGCCAAAGCCTTTGACTGTGTGGATCACAATACACTGTGGAAAATTCTAAAAGAGATGGGAATACCAGACCACCTGACCTGCCTCTTGAGAAACCTGTATGCAGGTCAGGAAGCAACAGTTAGAACTGGACATGGAACAACAGACTGATTCCAAATAGGAAAAGGAGTATGTCAAGGTGTATATCGTCATCCTGCTTATTTAACTTATATGCAGAGTACATCATGAGAAACGCTGGACTGGAAGAAACACAAGCTGGAATCAAGATTGCCAGGAGAAATATCAATGACTTCAGATATGCAGATGACACTACCCTTATGGCAGAAAGTGAAGAGGAACTAAAGAGCATCTTGATGAAAGTGAAAGAGGAGAGTGAAAAAGTTGGCTTAAAGCTCAGCATTCAGAAAACTAAGATCATGGCATCCGGTCCCATCATTTCATGGGAAATAGATGGGGAAACAGTGGAAACAGTGTCTGACTTTATTTTGGGGGTCTTCAAAATCACTGCAGATGGTGATTTTAGCTGTGAAATTAAAAGACGCTTACTCCTTGGAAGGAAAGTTATGACCAACCTAGACAGCATATTAAAGAGCAGAGACATTACTTTGTCAACAAAGGTCCGTCTAGTCAAGGCTGTGGTTTTTCCAATGGTCATGTGTGGATGTGAGAGTTGGACTGTGAAGAAAGCTGAGCGCCGAAGAATTGATGCTTTTGAACTGTGGTGTTGGAGAAGACTCTTGAGAGTCCCTTGGACTGCAAGGAGATCCAACCAGTCCATCCTAAAGGAGATCAGTCCTGGGTGTTTATTGGAAGGACTGATGATGAAACTGAAACTCCAATATTTTGGCCACCTGATGAGAAGAACTGACTCATTGGAAAAAATCCTGATGCTGAGAAAGACTGAGGGCAAGAGGAGAAGGGACTGACAGAGGATGAGATGGTTGGATGGTATCACTGACTCAATGGACATGAGTTTGGATAAGCTCCCGGAGTTGATGATGGACACGGGGGCCTGGCCTGCTGCAGTTGATGGGTCTGCAAAGCGTCAGACATGACTGAGCGATTGAACTGAGTTGAACTGAACTGAATACATTAAGCTGTTTCAATATGTCTGTTGTCACAAAGAAAGTGAGTTGATTTGGCTTAGATTAGGATTATAAACTCTAGTTTTAAAATAAGGATAAAAGTGGGCAGAGATGGAGGCAGAGTGTTATCAGTAACTAGAAAAAATTTTTAAGGTATATAATCATACAATGAACCTTGTCCTTCAGCAGTTCTTGGTAATGTAAAAGCAATATATCATAGCTATGAATAGTAAGGTTGGAAGAGATAAGTACATTTAGTTTGGATTTGGAATGTGTTATAGACTTTTAAATGATTGTGGTAAGTTTCATGTTTTGGGAGTCACTTCCTGAAGCCTCATAATGCCTGCCCTCAGGTTCCTGGGACCTCTTAACTCCCCTCTGTTAATTTAATTTTTCTCGTCTTGTGAGTAGAGCTTTCTTCCCAACTGATGCATGTTTAAGTGTTTCCTGGTGTTGTAAAGGTGATTGTTACACCTTTATAAGGCCTATTTCTATATCAAGAACACATTGAGACATTAAAATATTAAGAGAAGGACTTTAGCATATTAGAAACCATCAAAAGTGAAGTTCTTCATAACTAAGGAGAATGTTACTGTATAGCATAGGGAACTCTGCTCTGTGGTGACCTAAATGGGAAGGAAATCCAAAAAAGAGGAGATGTACAACAGAAACTAACAACATTGTAAAGCAACTATCCTCCAATAAATTTTTTTTAAAAAGTAAAGTTCTTCAAACTCAGATTCATGGAAAATCTTGAAATGTAGTTTATTAATTCCATTTTTAGTACCCAAACAGTGTAAGTTATCAAAGTGAACTGTGATCAGATAATATTTATAATTTATTTTGAAAGTGAAAATGAAGTCGCTCAGTCGTGTCCGACTCTTTGCAACCCGGTGGACTGTAGCCTACCAGGCTCTTCCGTCCATGGGATTCTCCAGGCAAGAATACTGGAGTGGGTTGCCATTTCCATCTCCAGAGGATCTTCCCTGATCGAGGGATAGAACCTGGGTCTCCCACATTGCAGGCAGACACTTTAACGTATAATTTATTTTAGGACACTTGGAAAGGATTTAAAAGCTAAAGAAAACCTTAAAACCTAATCTAAAATATAATATCCTCCCATTGTAAAATAAATGAAAATATATTAATAGAAAAGAGCAGGAAAAATATAGAAGTCTCCCAGAGTTTTTCCATTTATGAAATAATATGTGATTTTTAATATTTCTTACATCTTTCTTTTTTATTAATATTTGTGTGCTTAAAGTACAATTGGAATTAGCAATTTTAACTGTCTTTTTCTATTGCATATATTAGAAACATTTGATAAATCATCTAATTTTATTTTATAATTTTAAATAGCCATATAGTAGAGAAAGTACTTTAAATGTGTTTTCAATTCCATTAGAGCTGTGATAAATTATTTTTAAGGCTTTTTTTTTCTGTGTAGGTTTTAGATATTTGCACAATGAGAATGAACCTAAATTCACCAGCCAGATATCTTTATGATTTATATGGCAGAAAAATCAAAGAGATTTCAAAAGGTAAGTGGCAATGAATTTGTAAACTATGTGATACTATCTCAAAAGGCATCTACATAATTTTGTTTTTACTTTGTACTTTTAAAAGGAAAACAGACATAAAAACCAGTTTAATTATAACATGAATCAATATGTCATCCTTTATAGAAAAGGAAATCATGAAAGGTTATTAAAGTTTAGAGAAGCTTTTATTTCTCATAGTTATGGAGATTAGTAAGCCCAAGATCAAGACATTGGTAGATTCTGTATCTGTTAAGGGCCCTTTTCTGCTGATAGACAGCTGTCTTCTCACCGTGTTCTTAGATAGTAGAAGGGACAAGGATGCTCTCTGAGGTGCTTTATATAAGGACATTGGATCCACCCCCTTGACCTAATCCTTTTCAGATACAATCACACTGGGGATTAGATTTCAACATACGAATTTTCAGAGGTCATGAACATTCATTAAGCGGAGCACAAGCTTAGATTTTAAAAAAAAAATAATGGGTATTTTAACCTTAGCAAGCCATACTTAATAGACAAAAGTAATTGATATACTTTCATGTTTAGCAACTTCTATGATATATGGCTTTCAAAAGAGAAAGCTGAATTGTGCTACTGTATGCTCAGAGATTTTTTTTAAATGTTTTGGCTAACTTCTAGAGGTTTTCAAAAGTCATGAAATGTGCTTTAAAACAATATTATTGTTTGTGTTTGTCAAAATAAGAGATCTTCCTCTATATTTCTAAAGGTGCTGATTTGCCATTCTTTGAAAGCGAAAATACTCGATTCCATGTTTGTGCTATCATTAAATTACTGTCAGTAACAGAGTCAGACACAACTGAAGAGACTTAGCAGCAGCAGCAGCAACAATTATTACTTTACTTTTTTACTTTTACTGTTTAAAAATTTTACTTTTTATTTCTTTGAAAGTGAAGTCGTTCAGTCGTGTCCGACTCTTTGTGACCCCATGGACTGTAGCCTACCAGGCTTCTCTGTCAATGGGATTTTCCAGGCAAGAGTACTGGAGTGGGTTGCCATTGCCTTCTCCAGGGGATCTTCCTGACCCAGGGATCGAACTCAGGTCTCCCGTAATGCAAGCAGACGCTTTTATTTCTTTAGTAGTAGTTAATATTCCTTTAACAGTGCCACAGTTACACTATTAAATATGCCACTTTATAGTTCTATTACTTCATTTAAACCTTGAGTTCACATATCTGAAGACGGCCAAAATTGTAAGTTGCATACTAAACTGCAAGGCTAGGTCCAGAAAGATGTGATTTTAGAATATAGCTACACTGGATACTCCCATTTGTTTCCATTATCCTTGCTTTTATTGTATAAAAGGAAACTTTCCTAGCTTTATCGTCCTTAATGAATCCTATTGAGTGATCACTGTGATAGTTTTATACTTATTATTTATAGCTCTTAAATTTTTTTGCTAAGTATTATATATTTATATATGTGTGTGTATTAGAAGTTAAATCTATTTTTCTTGGTTATTTTTTAACATTCATGTTAGGTATAAGCATTATTTTTCATTTTATTAGGAGTTTTCATCGGAGGATTTCAAGGCACTAGAAGCATTAGTTTTTACCTCTAAGACATAAGTAACACAAGAAATTCCTCCTTATGTGTTTTTTTCCCCCCCAGGGGAATTGAGAGAGTAACATTATTAAAGTTGATCACTTCCTTCTTACATTTTTGACCCCTACCTCATCACATTGGTTAAATTTTCTAGGATAAACAATACTGCATAATTGCTCTTTTTCATTAAGAAAATAACACTTTTTCTTAAGATCCTATCTTGCTTTGAATAATTTCCAGCTCACCTGGAATTAAAATATTGTGTTTGAGTAAATTGCTTGAGTTGAAACTCTAAGAAACCCTGGTTAAGATAAAAGTTTAAATTTAGAAAGTTGATTTTTTCCCCCCCATCCCAAATGTGGTATAACAGAATTACTTATCAAAACAGAAAAGTTCTGACTCTGAGGCGTGAGACTTCATGGCTGCCAGGGGCATTCAGATTCATGCCTCATGCTTCATGTGTCCTAAAAGTGTGTTATTATCACATTTTAATGCATGCCTTGCCCCGTGGTTTTGCATACTTATAAAAGCTTATGCCAGCTGAAATTAGCCTATGCAACTACTAACATGTGGAAGCATAACAAGTTCACTGGACTTAAAATACTTAAAGAAGCTAATCCTGTTGAAGGAACTTCCAGTCTGCAGCACCCTAGTCACTTAACATTAGGTTTTTGCATTTCTTTTTTCTTTGTTTGTTAGTATGATTTTGTGCATCAGGTGATTGAGGTCCCTAAACTTTTATGTCTGATAGTCTTCTGAACTTTTAACTTGGGAAAGGTCAAGTGTTATATAAAACTCTTTTACTTTAAATAAATGCTAACATTCTGATTTTATATGACTTTCTTTTGATTCTTGCTCAGTATCGGATCAGAAAAAGTCACTTAATAATGTTTAATATCAATATCATAGAAATAATATTTTATTTTAAGCACAAATTAGGAGTGTAATGTGTATCAAGAGTGAAAAGTAACAGATGTACAAAACAAAAAAATTTTCTCCTAACTGTTGCTTCCTTTTTGGCATTAGATATACTTTCTGGTGTTCCTCCTATGCTATGAGAAATTAGCACATTTGACATGACATTAAACCATTTTTCCTTTTTTACATTTTCAAGTCTCATAAAACCTTCAAAATCCCATAGGATTTGCAAATGGTCAAATTTCTAAACCATAGAAGATTTTAGCAAAGAAATTTACTTTGTTCTATGTGGAAAAGGTCTTAAGTTGTGTTTCCTATGTTGATCTATTCTTTTAAGAGTGGAAGAGAACTACTCACTGTGTAAAGATGTTATATTCCTATATATGGTCAACATTACTAGTACAGCGTTTCTACTAGAGCATGAAATAAGTGTGAGAAATGCATTCTGCAAAATTACACCCTCAAAAATAACAGAGCTGTGAGAAAAATAGGTCTGAGGAAGACCATTCAAAGTCTATATACTTTTAAAACTGGAACACTATCTAAAATAATAATGATTAACTTAGGAGATAATATGAACAGTCTGGGTAGTCATCTCAGAGCTCTGCAGAAGATAGTAAAGCTGCACAGAAACAATAGAATGTGAGACAGTGCAGACGCAAGTCAATTGGAGGCCTGAGTCAGTGGGATTTCTTTAAAGAAGCCACAGGAGGAAGCAAAACTCCCACAGAGAGTCGTGCAAGGCAGAGGGGGCACCTTTCTGGGAGGAGAGTGCCAGCGCAGCAGCCAAGCTGATGTCTTTTATCTTCCCTGCTAAAGGACAGAGTTCTTCTCCTATTCTGTTGGTCCCCATTGCCTAGGAAAAAAGCATGTATTCACCTACCAAACTTCATCTTGCTGACATCATTACCCTATTTGCCAATCATATATGAACTACCTGGGTCATAGAAGCCCTGGTAGTGGCAAAACACATGTAGATAGTATTAGATTTTGATGAAGTTACTTAATAACACTCTATTCCCTTTAACATCCCCAGCCTTTTGTTCTCTTAACTTATTAACTTCGCTCAACTTAATTATTACATCATGGTAAATGAAGGGAGTCCTTCTTCCTCTTAAGAAGAGCCATAGTCTCTTAGGACCTTTCTGATGCTACTATTCCAATAACCAAGCCACTCCTCCCCACTGCTTTGTGGATCTTTCTAGATCACGGTGGGTATTATGAATTGTATCCTGGAAGATTCTGAAACGAGTTAGAATAGTACATTAATTAAGTTGGCTTCAAAGTCGTGCAATGAAACACTAAACATTCATTTCCTATTCCATTTCCTACTTCAGGTTAGCTGCCCAAAATAGCTATATATTCTTTAAAAAGTTCTTCAGAGATTCTACAGTGATATCAAATGACAGGATTAACATATTTCAATCATAAAATTTCAATAACATACCCTCAATGTGCATGTTTACTCTTGCCCATTATTAGATTTTTGTAAAGAAATCAAATTCAAAGAATAAAATGCCAAAGAAGTTAAAATCCAAAAATTTTAAGTCTTCAGAGAAGTGAATTCCAAAATCAAATCATCTTACCTTTGTGAGCTAAAATCCAATAAAAATTCAAACTTTTGAAATTAAAATTCAAAGAAACTGAAGTCCTTCCTATTTTATGCTTTCCAGTAAGAGCCAGATGGCTTCTGGATGCCTGGTTTGAGCTGGAATTCCTCCAGCAGCTACCGTCTGGGCTCCTGCAGTGGGTTGTCATCCCTCAGGACCTCAAAAGTTGAAATGGGTCTCCACCAACTTTCTCATGTCCCCTACTTCCCACAGAACCAACAGATGACCACATTAGCCCTACACCCAGCACATTCAGAATAGAATCCAGTTCCCCAGTTTCTCGTATGGTCTTTCCAAGCAAAACGATGTGTTTCCTGTTTGGCATGATCCACACCCACACGACCGTTGCCAAAGACCATAGGAGAAGCTAAGTGAAGGAAGGCAAAGAAGAGAAACCAGTGTTCGTGTCAAACTTGCCCAACTGCCAGCCAGTTTTTAGTGTTGAGCAGAGTATAAGACCTGTGACACAGCTCGAAGGGAAGCAGCTTCCCACAAAACATTATTTAAGCATTATGTATTTATAATATTTTGCTTGAGAAATTGACCACTGTACACTGTCTCCCCTCTCAAAGTGGCTTTATGAAGTGTCAGTTAAGTGCTTTGGTTTTGGAGCCAGAATTCAGCTTTCAGTTATGCCACTTATTGAATGACCTTGAACAGGTTATTCAGTTTCTCTGAGCGTCAGTCTCCTAATCTGTAAGATAGAGATTATCATATTTACTTTAATAGATTGTTGTAAGAATCAAATGAGACCTACTTAGAGTTCTTAGAACACGTGCCTGACACTTGGTAAGTGTTGTAGAACATTATCATCATTATTGCTGTTATTTTTATTCTGGAAGAGGGTACTGAGAAGGTTGCATTCTTGCAGCATTTAGAACTTTATATTAGTGGTGGCCTCCGTCATACTTGTTCAGCTTATGAAAATAACTCTTCCGTAATTTGTAGAATATTCCAGACATCTTAATGTTCTTTTCTCTCTGAGTCCTGTGTTTCCGGACCTCATGCTGAGCAAAGGGTAGGCTCTAGCTGGTGGCATAGCACCCACCTGACCCTGGGAACAGTCATTTCAATCCTGGGTCCCAGTGGCTGCTCTACTGACCTCTGGCTATGGAGCTGTCAAAGCCTAAGACACTTCTTTGATGGGCATAGCTTCTCCCTTATCTCCATCTCCACATCAGTTCCAACTGGAGAATAACTTTCAGTGGATTTCTGAATTGAAGCAACTGCTTGTGTTTCTGAGGCCCATGTTGTGTTAAGTGCCCATAGAGGAGCATGACACTACTGCCACTTCCTCCTGAAGACATGGTTTTTCCTGTTTTTGATCGCTCGGGTCTTGAGTTTATGTTTCCCTCCTCTGCTTCAGTGTTTAGGATTTGCCCCTGGGGTTTGTCTCTATTGTGTTACCGTTCCTTTCACTGGGGCAGCGAGTTTTTTTCTTTTCTCTTACTTTCCTTTTGCTTTCTGGCCCATACTTGTGTTTTTCTAATATATTTCTCTAGCTATTTTTTCCTTGCAGGGTCTCTCATGGTGAGAGATATGAAGTCAATAAGTTCCAAGTTTGTCAATAGCATCCTTTGTTCAAACCAGTCTTATCCATTTTCACCTTACTGAGTTAAATAATCCTACCCAGGATGTATTTTCCCACAATTCAAGATCTAATTTAGATCTTGATTGGACTCCTTGATCTATTATTGTTCTGCCTGAATCTCCTGTAACATAATTCATCTTGCTTTTGCATTTTCTTAATTTTAGACCCATAATTTTTTTGGAGTTCATTAAATACTTTCTTTGGAGTGCTTTATGTAATCTTCTTTGTATTCCCCTCTCCAATTTGTTTAGATTTTATATGTACTCTTTGTATAACTGTTTTGTCCTCATAAGAGATTCTCCAGTTGCTCATACTATTAATTTATCTGTAACTGACATGCCTCCTCTTCATAATATTCAGGATTCTGCCTTCGCTGGGGATTTGTTCTCTAGAGAAGATATGCTCTCTGATATCTCTGAGATTTCTCTGTTGGGTTTCACAGGAGCTCCATTTCCTACTTCTGATTTTGTAGTAATTAAAATATGTGCTTCTTTAATAATAATTTAAGTAGTTAGACTTGAATGTACCTCCTGTACCCTCATACCTTCACGATTCAGTTTTTGTTTTGCGTATCTGTCAAATGTGTGTTCTCAGATCAGATGTTTAACTTAATCTAAGGAAATTTTTTTCCTCCTTGAGCTAAATAAGCTGTCTTATTTGTTTCCATGCATACACTGGTATTTTTTGATTGTAAGATTGAAGCATATTTTAAAACCACTTTATTTTCTTTTTGATTCCTTTAACAAATTTGATTTATAGATTTTTAATACTTTATTCTAGTTGTTTCTTTAATCAGAGAAGAAACAGCATTCTTTTTATAACAAATCTACCACTTTTCTATATCTGAAGCCACAGTTTGGGTTTCTGACAATTAGAATCATGATCAAAATTTATGTGATAAACTTAGAGTCTACCTGAATTCGTGGGGTTTACTTTAAAAGCTTGTGGATAAGCCACATGAAAAATCTGATGTTAGCTCATCCACAGTGCCTTTTTGACCCAGAATGCATTTAAAAATAACGTCATGGAGGGACTTCTCTGGTGGTAAGACTCCGTGGTCCCAATGCAGGAGGCCCCAGTTCAATTCCTGGTTGGGGAATTAGATCCCACATGTCTCAACTAAGAGTTTGAATGATGCAATGAAGACCTGGTACAGCCAAATAAATAGATATTTGAAAATAATAATGAGAAAATAACATAGTGGAGAATCGAATTTGAGGCATGGAGCCTAGTGTTTCCTATCTAGCCCTGGTAGTAATAGTAATAGTGTTAGTTGCTCAGTCATATCTGAGTCTTTGCGACACCATGGACTGTAGACTTCCAGGCTACTCTATCCATGGAATTCTTCAGGCAAGAATACTGGAGTGGGTAGCCATTTCTTTCTCCAAGGGATCTTCCAGATTCAGGAATTGAACCCAGGTTTCCATTTAATGATAGACTTTCCTTGGGTTCTAGCATGTGTAGAACCCAGGTGCCACTGCATTTTAAAGTCCTGACTGCAGATTTAGTTGCAAAATACAGAAAAGCAGCAAATATTGTCCTGCCTCCTGATGCTTAACATGATCTAATCCCAATCTCAGATTTACCTGCAGCATCAGGTGACGTTCTCTGCATGGTTCAAGTGTCAGTGGCTACAGCTTGTACAGTAAGGCAAGCATGGCCAGCTTGGGGTGCCAGGGCCTGCACAGACAGCACCTCTTAGTATACTAAAGCAGTTACCCCCACCCCTGCCCTGGGCTAGCATTTTCTGAAGGCCAAGGTTGGTAGAAATTATCCCAGCTGCTTTAGATTCTATAACCCATCAAGCTCAAAATTCTGTGCAGTTCTTGGTTATTAAAAATTTTAGGCCAACCTCCTTATTCTCCATGTATAGTTCCTTCAGTAAGGGCACAAATATAAAACCAAAACTTCAGCTTCATGACCCAGTATAAGTTTCCAGAAACCATTGAGGTTGAAAAGCAAGCAAGCAAACAGAGCCCCCACAAAGTCCTTGCTGATTAAAGCATCATCAAAGCATGAAGCCACACAGTCCAGGCCCCTTCATAAGTCTCAATTCTTTGGGGTTATTTTCTCTCCAGAATTACTTCTTATGTATTTCTCAGGGTTCCTAACCAACTTAATCTCCTAAGTACAGCAATTTCCTAAGTTTTATGAGACATTCTAGCAAAATATTGAACCTACAGTGGTAAAGAAAACCCTAGAATTTGTAGGCAGGTGGTCAGAGTGAGCACACTCTTATGGAGAATTGTGCCCTTAATCTTGAGTTTGATAAACTTGCATTTGGGAGACTGATATTTCCCAGTTTTAATATATACCATGAGTAAAGCTACAGTAATTAAAACAGTGTGGTGCTGGCATAAGCAGAGACGTATAGACCAATGGAATAGAATTAAGAATGCAGATATAAGTCAGTACATTTATGGCCAGTTGACTTTCAAAAGGATGTCAAGACCATGCAATGGTCTCTTCAACAGATGGTGGTGGCAAGACTATATCCACATATAAAAAGCTGAGGTTGGACCCTTACATAGAACCATTTAAAAAAAAAAAAAAAAAAAAAAGAAAAGAAAAATTGAAAATGGATCAATGATCTAAATATAAGAGCTAAAAGTATAAGACTTTTCCAGGACGATGAAAAAAATAAATCTGCATAACCTTGGATTTAGCAATGGATTCTTCAAGATGACACCAAAAGTATGGGCAACAAAAGAAACAAATAGGTAAGTTGGACGTCTTCAAATTTAAAAAGAAATTGTATATCAGAAGACATTATTAAGAAAGTGAAAAGACAACCATCAAGATTGGGAGAAAATATTTTTGACCCATGTGTCTGATCCAGTTAAATATCCATAATATATAAAGAACTCAGACTCAACAACAAAAAGACAAATAACATCACTTCATGGCATATAGATGGGGAAACAGTGGCTGACTTTATTTTTCGGGGCTCAAAATCACTGCAGATGGTGATTGCAGCCATGAAATTAAAAGATGCTTACTCCTTGGAAGGAACATTATGACCAACCTAGACAGCATATTTAAAAGCAGAGACATTACTTTGCCAACAAAGGTCTGTCTAGTCAAGGCTATGGTTTTTCCAGTAGTCATGTATGGATGTGAGAGTTGGACTATAAAGAAAGCTGAGAACTGAAGAATTGATGCTTTTGAACTGTGGTACTGGAGAAGACTCTTGAGAGTCCCTTGGACTGCAAGGACATCCAGCCAGTCCATCCTAAAGATCAGTCCTGGGTGTTCATTGGAAGGTCTGATGTTGAAGCTGAAACTCCAATACTTTGGCCACCTGATGTGAAGAGCTGACTCATTTGAAAAGACCCTGACACTGGGAAAGATTGAGAGCAGGAGAAGGGGATGACAGAGGATGAGATGGTTGAATGGCATCACTGACTGAATGGACATGGGTTTGGGTGGACTCCGGGAGTTGGTGATGGACAGGGAGGCCTGGCATGCTGCAATTCATGGGGTCGCAAAGAGTCGGACACAACTGAGCAACTGAACTGAACTGAAAGGAATTAAATAGACATTTTCCCAAAGAATATAGACAGACAGCCAACAAGCACATCAACATCCTTAGTCATAAGGGAAATGCAAATCAAACCTACAATGAATTAACACTTTATATAAACTAGTAATGGCTGTAAAGTAAAATTACACACAGACAAAATGGAAACTAAGTTTGTGAAGATGAAGAAATTGGAAACTCTCGACATTGGGAACATAAAATGGTTCAGCTACTTTGGAAAATGATTTAGTGGTTCCTTCAAAAGATAAACATAGAATTACCATATGACACTGCAACTTTACTCCTCGGTATATACCCCAAAAGAATTAAAAACAGACAATTGAACATTAACCTGTGCATACATATTCATAGCAGCACTCTAGATAATGGCTAAAAGGTAGAAACCAAATATCTACATGCAAAAACATCCAAACATCTGAAAAGATAGATGCAGAAATACATTGTGAGATGATATTCCACAATACATGATGAAATATTATTCAACCATGAAAAAGAATGAAGTACTGATAATTCTATAACATGGATGAACCTTGAAAACATTATGCTAAGTTTAAAAAATAAGACAAGTACCATTTTACATGATTCAATTTACATTTGAAGTATCTAGAATAGCTAAATTCATAGAGATAGCAGAATGGTGTTTGCCAAGGCCTATTAAAAAAACTAAGATCATGGCATCTTGTCCCATCACTTCATGGCAAATAGAAGGGGAAAAAGAGGAAGCAGTGGCAGATTTTATATTTTGGGGCTCCAAAATCACTGCTGATGGTGACTGCAGCCATGAAATTAAAAGACACTTGTTACTTAGAAGGAAAGCTACAACAAACCTAGGGAGCATATTAAAAAGCAGAGATACCACTTTGCTGACAAAGGTCTAAGTCTTTCTAGTAGTCATGTGTGGATGTGAGAATTGATCTATAAAGAAGGCTGAGCACTGAAGAATTGATGATTTCAAACTATGGTGTTGGAGAAGATACTTGAAAGTCCCTTGGACTGCAAAGAGATCAAACCAGTCAATCCTAAAGGAAATCAACCCTCAATATTCACTGGGAGGACTTATGCTGAAGCTGAAGTTCCAATCCTCTGTGTTGCCGAAGAGTGATCTTCCTAAAATATACCTCTTTTTCTTTTTTTCCCTCAAAACTTGACATAGCTAGACAGTCTGCACACTCTGTATCCTGACATTTAAGTACAATTATTGTGTGATCTTTCCTTACCCATCCAACTAAAGCACCACATCTCACAGCTCCCAGGAGGCACCTTCCATCACAGCTAGATCAGTCCCTTCTAAGTCGTAGACATGCAACGACTCATGTAATGCCCAACTTCCCTACTTTTGCTTGTATTATTTTATGCCCACTCAGTAATCTTTCTACTCTTCTCCATTTGTATCAGTCAGGATGTATTATATGACTTTGTGGTAACAAACAACTCCAAAACACTCGGTGGTTTAAGGAAAGGTGTATTTTTCACTTATTCTACATGTCATTGTGGGTTGATTGCACCTCTACTAGCTTACATCAAGGCACTTCACGTGTTGAAAAAAGTGACAGTGTTAGTTACTCAGTCATGTTCTATGTTCAGTAGCCCATCAGTCTCCTCTGTGCATAGAATTTTCTAGGCAGGAATACTGGTTTGGGAGGTTGTTCCCTCTCTAGGCAGCTTCCAGACCTAGAGATCAAACCTAGGTCTCCCACATAATAGACGGATTCTTTACTGTCTAGCCGCCTGCAATTCACATGCTATCTCCTTAATTCAGCAGTGTGGGAATATATGATCCTTCCACAGGGAAGGACACCGCAAGTCATAGGACTAGGCCTGACATGAGTAAGATGAGAGGTATAATTTTTATTGGGGGAAGGGCAAAAAATATTTTGCTTCATCATAGAATATACAACACTATCTGTTAACCAAAATTGAATGTGTTAATTGCTGACTTGTGTCTGACTCTTTGTGACCTCATGGATTGTAGCCCACCAGGCTCCTCTGTCTAGGAATTCTCCAGGAAAGAATACTAGAGTGGGTTGCTGTTTCGTTCTCCAGGGGATCTTTCCAACTCAGGGATCGAACCCAGGTCTTCCCACATGGCAGGCAGATTCTTTACCATCTGAGCCAGGGAACACCACCAAAATTGATATTAGTTATCAATTGCTATATAGCAAATTACCCCAAAACTTAGCAAGTTAAAGCAATAAACATGTATTTTGTCATGGTTTTTGTGGGTCAGGAATTCAGCCATGGTTTATCTGGGCCTTCTGACTGGATCTGTTACAAAGCTTCAATCAAGGTGTCAGTTTGCAAAGTTTTAAAGTATCACTTAAATACCACTCTATTTTGTTTACTAATACCTTTTGATACTGTATGTCTGTACCATATGTCATAATATGTGTTTATATAGTATATCTGTCATGCAGAGGACTTACTTCTTTAACTAAAGAGATTTTGTCTTACACTTAAAAAAACCCCCCAAAACTCTAAAAATCTTGTAATATCTACAATAAGACTGAGCATGTAATAGACCCTTGAAAATTTAATATTTAAATAATAATTGCTAAATATGATCTTTGTTATAGTAAGTGATGAAAAATATTTTTTAAATGGCTGAGTTAATTAAAATTAAAAAATTCCTTTTTGAGCATTTGCAACAGATTATCCACTATTAACTGTAGCTTTGCTGTCACTTATGATTTTCCACTACTCCGCATAGTATTTTGCCATTTTTCATAGAACTTTAAAAGCTTGGAGATGCAAATGCATTACTAGATGCATTGTACAGTGTGAAAACAAATGAAAATGACTGTATTTTTTGATATCTTCTTCCAAAATGTTGATTGATTTACTTTGGATATCAGCATTAGAAGCTTCTTTGGTCGTCACCAAAGCCTCACTTTGCCATGGTTTCCTCTAAGTCATCTCCAGTAAGTGTCCATCCCGTCACTGCTTTTTCCATTTCTGACAGCTATAATTTAATTTAAAATATAGAATAGCTAACTGAAATCTATTCTTACACTTTTACCATCAGTCTTGATTTTGTCTTCTGGAGTTAAATGATGCAGATTAATTCCCAATCTGTGACTGCCTTTCAAATATTCGAACATGTGTGATTTAAGTCTTTTCCAGGTTAAGTATCTCCAGTCTCTCCAACTATTTCTCTGACCTCTCACCGTCCTGGTTACTCTTCTCTGTTCTGTTTAGATTTTTTGGTATTCCTCTTCTTGTGACCCCACATTGTACATGATTTTCCAGGTCAGTCAGTGATGAGTAGCCTCACCTTCTCTTTTTCTTCAGGTCATTATTTAACCTACAATTACATTATTATTTCTTTTACATAAATTATATCATTGAGCTAAATTGAACTTAAAGGCAACTAAATCCCTCAATTTTTGCTCACAAGTTGTTTCTAAGCTACTTCCTCATCCTGTGCTTGTACTACTGATTTTGTAGATATGTGAATAGAACTTTATACATTGATACCTACTAAATTTCTGGTTATAAGAATTTTATTTAGTAGGTTAGCCTTATAAGATTTTTCAGATATTTAATCTGTGAGCCTGGGATTAACAATTTCTCTCATTTTTGTCTTCATTCTCTAAATTATTGATTAAAATGTTGTGCTGTGCTTAGCCAATCAGTCCTGTCCGACTCTGCGACCCCATGGACTATAGCCTGCCGGGCTTCTCTGTCCGTGTGGATTCTCCAGGCAAGATATTGGAGTGGAATGCCATGACCTCCTCCAGGAAATCTTCCCAACTCAGGGATCCCGCACTGCAGGCAGATTCTTTATCATCTGAGCCACCAGTAGGCAATAATTAGGGACAGAGATCTTTAACATGCTAACAGAGTCTATGCTTCAGATTTCTATTAATCTTCCTGGGTATGACTTTTCATTTAGTTATGAATTTACAGGTTTAACCCCAATGTAAACACAAGTTTTCTAATTGCCTCACTCTAGTAACATTATTTTTAAAAGTGAGTTTGGTCTGTCATAACTGATCATATTGAATCAGTGCTTAAATTTTTACTGTGGCCTGAGGGGCCTTCATGATTTGGTCCCTACCTAGCTTCTCCAGCTTCCCATGTAGTACTGAGCCCTTCATCTCTGCACTCAAATCACTTTATTTTCTTATTTCTGTTCCTCAAACACTTGATACTCCTTCGTGCCCCAGAACCTTACCATATGTTTCCTCTGCCTGGATTCTCTGCCCCTATCTTCCTTGCAAGGTATTGCCTACTTTTCTTAAGGTCTTATTTTAAACATTTCTTCCTCAAATACCTTTCCCAACATTGCCTTGCTCCTGTCCCACTTCCCCCTTTATCTAGGACAGGTATCTCTGTTACATTAATAGCACCCTGTGTCTAATAATTGTCACAACTATAATTAATAAAGATGCTTGAGGAATTATTTAATATCAGTCTGTCCCCTAGACTGTAAGATCCATGAGAACAGAGATTTTGTAGTTTTCTCTATTCCCACATTTAACCCGGGTCTAAATAATATAGAGGAAGTATTTTAAAATAGTGTAAATATAAGTATTATAAAATTATTTTTAAAATTATATATATTATAGAATTACATTATATATAATTATAAAAATTGGGGATGATGCACTTCTTGGTGAAGCATTGTACCTCCATTCCTTCTGATGAAATGGAAATGTCAGGACATTGAGAGAGCCTAGTCAAAATGCTTCCCTCTTCTTTTATGCCCTAAAAATGCCTAGTACTACACTTTGTTGCTAGTATTTCTCCTGCTCTCTAAATGTGTAATTCTACAACAGTCCATACGGTCTGGGTCCTGTAAAATGGCATTGCTTTCGTAGTTAAAAGTAGGTAATTCAGAAAGATATATAGCCTGTAGCCTGCAATCAAGCCCCACACAGGGACAACTGTATGTGTGTGTGTATTCATTCTCATTCCATATATTAATACTACTTTTTCTGTGAAAGAAATTGCAAGCGAGGGAAGCATTCACTTATAACTTTCTTTTGTTTTGGATACTAAGTGACATATTGCTATTTCATTTTTAAAGAGAAATATCAAAAGAAAGCAATTGGATTCACGTTGATGTATGGCAAAACCAATACAATATTGTAAAGTAATGAACCTCTAATTAAAATAAACAAACTTATATATATATGTATACATATGTATATATATATATACATATATATATATAAAGAAAGTAATCATGAATTTTGTTTTTTTATTTGTTTTTAATTGAAGGATAATTGCTTTACAGTATTGCATTGATTTCTATGAAACAGCACCATGAATCAGCCATAGGCTTACCCATGTCTCCTCCCACATGAATTTTAAATAAAGGACTTAATTAAACAGGAGGTTTGCAGACCTCCTGGATTCTCCTGCCTTGTTATAGATACACCCATTTATCTGGGAAGGAACACACAGACTTAGTAATATGTTGCTTAAAGACAATAGATGTAGCCACAGTCTATTGAGATCTACTCTCCACTGAAGAAAGAATGTTTCTATGTTGCTATTAGAAAGGGCAAGCCCCATGTAAGGAATTTCCCCATGAGTCTCCCTTTCTGCTCATTAAGTATTTGTTAGGTTTCCCTAGTGGCTCAGCCAGTAAAGAATCTGCCTTCAATGCATGATACCCAGGTTCGATCCCTGGGTCAGGGAGATCCCCTGAAGAAGGAAATGGCAACCCATTCCAGTGGTCTTGCTTGTTGAACTATGGTCTGTGGGTCACAAAAGGGTGGACATGACCGAATGACTTTCACTTTACTTCACTTTCATGCAAGTTATCCCATGTTGGGTCCTAATGATTAATTACCGTTTATTTTTCTAAGGGTTCACAAACCATTTTATAATCTGTCCTAGGATTTTCAGGGGATAAAGATCAACTTTATGATTATAATATCTTCTTTAAAATTATATTTGCCGTGAGTCCCCTTACCATTTACCCTTACTTCTCAAATTTTATGAAATATAAAAAGTTAGGTTTCTTTCTGGAGAAGCATGCCTAATGCTAATGGTTATTAATCAGCCCTGGAGTTTCTCTAGATTAAACATACAAAGGCAGCCAGTTAAGAGCCCTTTTGTGTAAGAAAGATGCCATTCAAAAGAAGTCCTCAGGGCTTCCTTGAGACTGTGCTCTCTGACTTTGCTTTGATTCCAAGGTACCTTAGATAAGGCCCTCAGTGTCCTCTAATGACTTCCAGACATTGAACTTGAACTAGCTACTCTCATTGCTTGACAGTAACAAAAATTGCTGGGAGTTGCTTGGTGGCCTAATGGTTAGGATTCTGGGCTTTCACTGCCATGGACCCAGTAGCGTGGCCAAAACAAAACAAAACAAAGCAAAACACAGAAGTGCTACCTAATTACTGATTTATATTTCTGCTATTTATCTATAGATAATATTAAGAATTTTGTCAAAGCTTGATTTTTAAAACCGTTTTTAGTTGGAGAACTCCCATTATAATTGGATCACTGTCATCTTTTATTATGTGAATGCACAATTGTGTGATATGAACATTCACAAAGCAGTCTAATCTGCTCATAGACTCTTTAATATGTCAGAAAAGTCCCTTTTGAAGTCTTTAAAACATAGACTGTCTTTTATAGTTGTGAATATATGATCATCACTCCTAGGTGTTGTTGAGCTAAACTGTCTTTAGTATTTATGTGATTTTTTTAACCAAGTCTTTGATTTTTCTCCCTTCTCCTTGAGTTTATCTTTTTAGCTTCTAGTTTTTATATCTTATTTCTGGGTCTTGGAGCTCTAACACCCAAATCTGTATCTACTCTAAGATTTAGAAGTTCTTTGTAAAAAAAAGTTGTAACAAGTATAACTGTCAATGAAAACAAGTAGTCTAATTGTTAGTACATTCTGTAAAACTTGATAGCTCAGTTGGTAAAGAATCTGCCTGCAATGTGGGAGACCTGCGTTCGATCCTTGGGGTTGGGAAGATCCCCTGGAGGAGGTCATGGCAACGCACTCCAATATTCTTGTTTGGAGAATCCCCATGGACAGAGGAGCCTGACGGTCTGCAGTTCATGGGGTTGCAAAGAGTTGGACAGGACGGACTGACTAAGCACAGCACAGCTGTAAAACAATTGTTTAAAAAGGTCTCTGTGTAAAAAACTCAGCAGTGATTGGTTATCTTCCTTCTTAGCATTTTGAGAAGAGAGGTGAAAGAACAGACAAAATATGTAAAGTTCTTATTATAGAAGATTCTACTTTTGTGAAATAAACATAGGGAAATGTCAAAAGGGAATCTTCCATTATAATTGCTGTAACTATGAAGATTTTTCAGTTTATCACATTTAGAATGTAAATTTTTATGACACACATATATTTTACATCCTAAGTAAAATACTTAAATGTAAATAATGTATTGGCCTTGCATTTGAGCCAAGGAGACTAAAACCATTTAATCCACATTTTCTGACTCCTAGGTCTCTCCGAATTAGGGTATGTATGTGCCAGGTATTAGTATTATTATTCCTTTCTTTTGAGGCTGAAAAAAAAAGAAAAAAGGTCCAGCCACATTTGAAAAAAATTTATATTAGTTGTTACTTTATAATGTAATGGTACAAGTTTGAGACATTTTACAATTAGCTTGCTTTTGAATGTTACTTACATATATTTGATTTTGTTCCAAAATTTTATTATGTTTTTATTACATCTGTTCTTACTGGGTCAGCAGTTAATTGGTGCCTTAGTTAACACCATTTGGATTAAGCTTTTCTGAACAGTAATAGAAATTACAAGTAATAATGTCTAAAAAGTATCAGTTATTACAGCAGCAATTATATAATGACATTTCTAAAGGTCTTTACTTCTCATTTTTGTTGATTTTATTTATTAAGTTCCAAGCATTATACTTCCACAAACTAAGATAGTACTTTAAATTTTTGTGCAGAGCTTTAAAGTTTACAAAAGCAGGTCATATATATTCAATTATTATGTATTGGTATAGACCATAACCACATGAAAATAGATTAGATATATTAGATATGATGAATTCTTAACATTTCTTTAAGTAATCTTAATTGTATGCATATCAGTTCAATTAAGTTATTTTAGATTATTACTAAATACCAAATATTTTAGGTGCTCAAGAAATTGAGTCCACAGAATACTTGTATTTTCAAAGACACATGCACTATTATTTCTGTTGAGGGGAAAAACAAGACTCTAACAATAGAGTCCCAGCTTACTTCTACTTGTATAAATCAAGTTATTTAAATGAATGAATTGTGTATGCTGACCTGTTCTACCAATGTGCTACTGGGGATGTATGAAAAAAAGATGTGCATGGTGGTGGGAGCAGAAAGAGGCATAAAGCGTATTGGAAAACTACCAAATGTCCCCTGCAAATGGGCCCTATTCAGAATCAGTAAGCGTATGATGAGTGAAGTGGTTTTGAATATCGCCTTTAGATTCCATGCTGTTACAAGGCCAGCCCTGAACATGGCAACTCTTATTTCCACACACAGTACCTCTTCACTCTCAATTTAACCCCAAAATCTGATGAACCCATTACTCCATACTTGATTTCATGGAACAAGGAGTAGATATAGTTACAAATGATCAATCACAAGCCGTGAACCAAAGCAGCAAGGCATTAACAATTCACACCATTTCGGTCCACTTGCTCAAGCAGAAGATGTGCCAGCATATTTAATGCACAGCTACTTCGTTCAGTTTAAGAAAAGACATGACTCAGGCTGCATTTTCAAAACAGAGGAGACTTCCTAAGATTTCATACTTCTAAGCCCCAATGTCACCATTCACCCACATATCGCCAATTAAAATAACCAGGTGTTCCATAAAGGTCACGATGTCTGAATTAAATTTTACCCAGGTAAAACCAATATGACCTGTGAAATTCTGTGCCCCCCTCCCAATACATCCCTATTCTGTTTGATCCTATCATACAAATCAATGTCTCTTACAGCAAGCAGCATTGTAACACTGTAGACCCCACAGGCAATATGCCGTCAGTTTAATAGGATCACTGAAAAACTAAAGCAACTGTGAAAGATTGCTCTAAGTATAGCAATCGTGTGCTTGTCATTTTGTTCAGTGGAGGAAAAATCCAAATTTGGGTAGGCATTGGTATTTAAGAAAACAACTGCTAAATCTTTTCTCATGAGTACCTTGGGGACAATAAAATTTGACATATAGCATGTAAACAAAAGTACACAGCAGCTGTTGGTTTGGTTTTGTTTGAATAAAAATATACTGATATAAATCATTCAAAGTATGCCCTCCATCACTCAATCTTCCCAGCAGACCATGCTTTTGAGTGGCATCTTCTGGTTGTTCTTGGACCAGGAGCTTTCCAGCTCTTACATAAAGCTGGACAACGAGCAGTAAAACACATACACACCTTGGCCCTAGCTGAGACTCCCTCCAGGCCTGCTTCCTGGATGGGAAGCCGTCAGTTCTGAGTATCTTTTAAGAACTCACCTTGCATCATACAAAAAAGAGTTTTTAGATCAACTTTATTAACAAACATTTTCAATTGAATTAATGGAAAGTTTCCAAACGATGTCCTGCTAACAATAGTGAGTATTTTTGAGAACTGAGATCTGAAATTTCCTGCCAAGTAGCATATAATAGTTTTTCTATGGGTAAGTATGCTTTGGGCACTTTTTTTTTCACAGTCTCATGTACTCTGACTGAAATGTGAAACTTATGATTCTGGGTATTTAATTGGCATGAATTTTAATTTTTAATTGGAAGCAAGCTACTAAAGCACTTATTTCCAATGCTTTTTGCAGATATATTGATTGAAAAAAATCCTCTTTTTAGCTTTCTACAGTAGATTCAAATGGAATATGCCAAGTGTCTCTTTAAATGTCAGGTATTGCTTTTGGAGAGAGACATATATTCCCTAGGTATAGAAATTGACAGGACATTCCAGTCTGTATCTTCATAGTAAGTTCTATTAGGTTTATCTTTAGAGGAATTTTTGGCTCCTTGTCAAAAATTCTTATACTGTGTCCATCATGAATCCAAATAAGCTCAGGCTTCTTAGCTGTGATATAGGTCCTCTTGAAGGTTGAACAGTTTCGTTTCTCATGAATAGCTTATGAACTCATTGTGTTTGGAGTTCTTAGAAGGAATTACCCTTATTATTTAAAATAGCTATTTTGACCTTAATCTAATATTTTATTGCTCTGTTATTTAAGTTTTATTGTGTGCCTTTTCCCGTAGTAGCATAATTAAGGATTTTCCAGGACTTTTAAAATATCCATCTCTGGTCTTCTCCTGGCTGTGTGTGTGTGTGTGTGTGTGTGTGTGTGTGTGAGAGATGTGTACTTAGTCATGTCCGAATCTGTGACCTCATGGACTGTAGCCTGCCAGTCTCCTCTGTCCATGGAATTTTCCAAGCAAGAATACTAAAGTGGGTTGCCATTTCCTACTTCAGGGGATCTTCCCGACCCAAGGACTGAACCCATGTCTCTTGCATCTCTTACATAAGCAGGTGGATTCTTTACCACTGTGCCACCTGGGAAGCCCTTTCTCCTGGCTAGTTAATGCTTCATTGCCAAAACTGTATTGTTTTTCTTCTATGTTTATTTTCTTCTTTAGTGTTCAAGATCATTTTATAAGAGAGTTTAAAATAAAACTATTGTACATACTTTAATTATGCTTTAAAAACCTGGCATTTTGTATTTATCAAATTTTCATTAAATTTTCATTTGGTCACAGAAAGTTACACATTCTCAATGATTATGTATAGTTGTACTCATGGTCTTAAAAGTTACCTAAAAGACTGCCCACAGAATATCCAAACGTGCTACTTATTTATCCAGTGGATAGTTATTGGGTGCTGCTTTTATCAAATTGAAAAACACCATGCCTTCAAACTCCAAAGTTTTTGTGATTTACTGGAGGATGAAAGTAGTGAGTGGAGAATATGAGGACCAATGCAAATCAATAAAGGAAAAATAAAATATAAACAATGATCTGGGAAAGGTAGAGGATAGAACAATTTAACAACTTGGGGGAAAATTTTGCCAGAGGAAATGACAATTCCTATGAGCCTTGGAAGACAAGGATATATTAACAGGTGGGAAACATGGGGGCAAGAAATGCAAGGGAAATAGAACAGCATGTTGATAGCTATGAAATTAATATAGCTACTACTTTTAATCATATGTACCATTTATTCATAATACTTAGTACTTGCTCTGAGCAGTGGAGTCACTCCTTTTGACCACATGATCTATTTACCCAACATCTTCGACTCCACACCTATTGAAATTGGATTAATTTCAATTTGCTTATAGTCATGACTTGAGAATAAATGGATAAATAAAATGGATGCTGCTGCTGCTGCTGCTGCTGCCAAGTCGCTTCAGTCGTGTCTGACTCTGTGCGACCCCATAGACGGCAGCCCACCAGGCTCCCACATCCCTGGAATTCTCCAGGCAAGAACACTGGAGTGGGTTGCCCTTTCCTTCTCCAGTGTATGAAAGTGAAAATTAGAAGTGAAGTCGCTCAGTCACGTCCGACTCCTTGCGACCCCATGGACTGCAGCCCACCAGGCTCCTCCGTCCATGGGATTTTCCAGGCAAGAGTCCTGGAGTGGGGTGCCATTGCCTTCTCTGAATAAAATGGATAACAAATGGATAAAAATCATCCATATAAATTCACCTTTACAGTGATGGAAATGATCCCAACTGAATGATCACATTTGACTGATTATGCTTATTGATAGATTTAAGGAATGATTAATTTCCAAATCATGTATCTAATAAAAATTTTGAGGACTTATTTAATAGAATTATTGATATTACAGGAAAGCAAGATTCTGTAAAGGAGCAAAGAGGTTGAACACTTGTAATAAAGGCCTCAAATGTAAGAAGAAATGCTGTGTTATTCATTTCTTGCTATGCACACAAATATATAATAAAGAAATACAGGATAATATGAGCCAGCTACCTTCTTGAATGAAGTCATATTTCTGAGTAGAATTTGAAAGAGAAACTCATGGTTTACATACAAAATAATATCCCAGAGTTCATTCCTGGGAAAGACATATTTTTTCATTGAGTGTCTATAATGGGCTTTGCTAGCTCATAGCAACATGTAGGATTATGCTCTTTCTAATGTTGAAAAGTATCTATTGTCCTTTCTAAATCAGTGCCCTTATTTCCTGCACATCTATATGCAATAGTCCTCTTTAATAGAATGAAGTTTTGCTTCAGAAACAGAGAAAGAAGAACTGAACATAAAAGAGTTAAACCATTGGTTAAGAACAGATATGAGTTTTTGGTATAGACTATTATGAATATACACTAAAATACTTACTAAATAATTCTCATATTAAAATCTATGGTTGGGGTTGAAAAGTCAACTTTCTCTTTTTTAAAAAATTAATTATTCTATTATATTTCAAGCTATCTCTTAGGCCAAGTCTTCTTTTTTAGGGAGAGTTCTCTTATTTGAACTGATTGATAAGTTTTATTTTTCCAATATATTAGGCTTATTTATACTTCCTTTCTAAGTGCTTAGGCATATCATTCTCTTATGTTTTCTGTACCTTCCTAGTTAGTGGAAACATTGTTTGTTCTTGGGGTGTGCTTTGTCTTCCTTTTCAAGAAGATCATCAAAGTTACTAGTTTGCAGCTTCCAAAAAGAAAAGAGCCTTCTAATCCCCAGTTCAGAGGCTAACCTTTATTAGCGCTCTTGTGGTTATAATGAGGACCCTGCTTCCAGCAGGGAGATTCTGGAATACTGAACAGATTATTCAACAAGTTCAGAGCAGATTCTGAAGTCCCTTATAAAACCTGCTTGTGAATACTGCTTTCTTTGCTTTGCTATTTCTGGTTTCCATAGTATTCCTAATTACATAAATCATGTGGAGCATGGGAGCTCTTTTCCATCCTATATCAACTCTGACACTGCTTACATTTTGATATAATTTGTATTTTTTCATAAGCTGTATTTTTTTTCTTAAATTCTTATGGAAGGTACAAACTCTGAAAAAAAAACGTATAGAGTTTTGTGTTAGAAAATATATTAAATTCTTCTTTGGAATCCTTTGCGCTGACATAAAGAATTTGAAAGTTGCTTTGTGAAAAGCATGGATGAATAAAGCTATGAAAACTAGAGAATCTGATAAAGTGTTCTTAGATTTAAATTCAAGATTAAATCTTGGATGTAAATCATTCAAGTTTATTATTTGCTTATTGGATTACTTAAAATTGTTTTTCAATTTAACAGCTATTTATGTAATGCCTTTCCATGTACAGAAACTGTACTAAGTTCAATGGGGGCATCAATTAAAAGTTTACAAATTACAATTAACACAGTAATATATGAATTTGTAGCTAACTGAAAGCTTTGATGATTCTTAAACTGGGTTTCTTTATGAAAAATTATAAGCCAAGTTGAAGAGTTAAAATTCTAAAAATAAGTTTACTTCTTATTTCTTTAGTAATACATATGACCTAATATATTTCTTTTAAAGTTTGAGATAACTGTAGTGATCAAACTTATAGAGAAGAGCAATTACTTCAGGAGGATAATAGTTTTGATATGTGAATTTCAGGAATTAGTTTCTCAGGCTGGGGAATGAATTTCATGCACATATCTAAAGATTCTAAATAATCATTGGTTATTGATTTTATTTATAGTAATCTTAGAAAATCTTAAACTCTATTTACAACATTTCCTTTAGTGATGAATATGTTAGAAAGAATTTTAATTGCACTTTGGTACAGAGCTGCAGAACTTAGTGCCATAAAAGGCATAACTTTTTTACTAAGAGCAAAAATCATCAGAATACCAGTAGCAAAGGCCATTTGCATAACTCAGCCACTCTGCAGCTCAGCTGAACCTAATTGTAATTCAATTTCCAGATTGCTATGCTAGGCTTCTCTACATAAAATATGCAACGTATTACATAACCGTGGCACGGACCTATTTTCTTTGCTGGTGATCAATCCAATTTCTTTTCCAGTAGAAGTACGTATTAGAATAAGGTCGCCAAGCCATATAGTTATTTAGTATGTTTATGTAATGTCACATGCATACACTTATAGGCAAAGTTAAAAAAATGATATCCTTTCATCTTTCTGGATTCTCAAGTGTGCCTAAGATTTTTAAAGTTTCTTTATTTCTGACATTTCAGTGGGAAATTAAATCTTGAAAAATGTTAGCTAGCTGCCATGTTATTTGCCTATTTTACACTAGAAAGATTTTATAAGCTAATTGGGTGAAAAAGTGTGTAAACATGTCTGTCAAGTCCATATGGATGTTGCAATACAGGCCCACAAGTAAATATCTTCTATCTGTTTACAAACCGTGTACTGGAATAGCATCCCTAAATCTTTGACCAGCTTATGTCCCAGAAGCTTAGAAACAAAAGGTATGTATGATGAAGTGCTTGCTTAAGATTCTCCCCCTTGTTTTTAAACAGCCTCACCACTCTGTTATATGGGTTATTTAAGCAATGGCAGTGAAAAGACTTGAATAGGATGGTTTATCAAGGTGTAGATTATATTTTATGAATAATTCCCAGATGTGATGTTTTAGTTATATAGACTCCTCTATGGGAAGCTATATACTGAAACAACATGGATCGTACAATTTTATCAGGACAATGCAAGTAGATTTCAGCAAGGTTGGTTCCAACTCATCTGTGATAAATGAGAAGATAAGGCAATCAGTGCACACCATGACACTCTGTGCAGCTAGTTAGGCACACTTCAGAACTATTCAGGTGTGCTCACAAAGCTTATGAGTCTTGCATGGGGGGGTGTCTCAATATAAATACATCCTTCATGGTGGCCACTAGTAATGCAGGAATTGCCTCTCTAAGACTTAACCCAGGTCAGATATAAATAATAGATGTTAAGAGTTAGCTCTGGCATTGGGGCTGTGTTCCAGGCAGTGTATTTCGTTTGGGTCAAAAGAATTTATTTTCCCTTATTTTCTCGTATAGTTCCTCTGCTTGAAAAATGCCTGCAAAATTCCATCACACCTTTACGGGGACCAATTTGGGTCTCTAAGGGAGAAGGTTTCAGCCCCTCAGGAGCTAAGATGTACATCCAAGGAGTTCTTTTGGCCTTGTACCAACGATTAAAGTCTGCAAAAAAATATTCCAAACAGGTGAGTCATCCCTCTTTAAAAACTGCTTTATTGTATGTTTTAAAATGTATGTGGTTGTATAGAGGCAATGATTGGCATCATGTCATAAAAGAACTGTGACATGTATTTCGTGAGCTTAGTGCCCGTTAGGGAGCCAAAATGCTTCTTCTGTAATCTCAAAGACAACAATAATGGGGCTAATTGTATCTTTCTTTTGGTGTGGGATGTCATATGTGTCATCTTTCCTTGCTGCATACTGTGCAAAACTAAAGCAACTCCTTATGTGGAAATTCTATAGACAGTTACTTTAAATAAGAAAATGAATAGCTCCTATAGCATTTGAAGTTTTAAATGACCCCCTTCTGTTTTTTCCAGTATGAAATCATACTTAATGTTGTAGAAGATGGGCTAAAACATAACCAGTCATATTCTGGGAGATGAAATTGTGAATTAACTTTGTTGAGTAACTTAACTTCATTTATACTTATTTCACTTGACTATTTCCAGGCCTGCAAGTATAGAAATAATGCCTTTGAAGTAGCTTAAATTAGAGTTTGTCCTTTAATTTCTAAATATCTATTTCATAATTGTGAAACAGAAAGAGAAAGAGAGATATAGATTGAGAGAGTGAGAGAGAGTGTGTGTGTGTGGATGTGTGTGTGTGATGGGAGAAGGGGTATGTGTATGAAAACTTTGAAATTTTTGCAACTACTTAAAAAGACTTTGATTTATCTTACAGTAGAATTCCTATTATAGAGCTAAATGATTTGTGTTGTTTATAAAATAAAACTCAATTTGACACAATTTTTGAATCTTCTTTGCACTTGGTCTTAAAAAATTAGGCATGCATTTTACCACACTAAATAAGGGCTAAGGGATTACATTTCTAACTGGGAGTTTCCAGTTTAGAACTGGGCGCATTATCTCAGACCACAGGCTGCTGAAAAATGAGTATTTTGAAGGCACCATGCTATTATTCTCCATATGCAGGGGGAGGGGAGGTGGGAATGGTAGTCAGCCTTAGTGTTCACACAGCACCTCCTGCTGTCTGGTTAGGAAAAGAACAGCTTGTATTGACTGGAAGAAATTCTTGAACTAAGGTATCCAGAACTAGCAAGAGACATCTTCCCGTGAGAAACTTGCATTCTCAAAACATGATTGGTTTCCTAGTTAATTAATGTCAATGTATCCAGAAAGGGTATTAATAATTATCATAGATAAAGCAGTTTACAATAAAAATATGAAAAATAAAAATACAAGCTAATTTTTAACATTCTTTATTAAGCTAATATCATATATAAAAACTGATATAAAATATATTTTTTCAGACTAAATTATTTTAACAGAAATATTATTTCATTTTTAAAATACAATGATATACAATAATCACCAATTTAATTACAATCATGTATTTGTTATTAAAAAGTTTTATCCT